>JBAJNP010004009.1:3663-35785 GCA_036877545.1 Yasuhikotakia modesta
TTTGGTCTGGAGTGTCAGTTTGTGTGTGTTTGTGTGTCTCTGCTGACAGTATTAACATCATTCTGTGAGTTCAGTCACTACAGTCAGAGCAAACACACACACACACACACACATACACTCATGAACACACAAACACCCTCACACACAAACACCCTCACACACACACACACACACACACACACACACATACACTCATGAACACCCTCACACACACACACTCATGCACAAACACACACATTCGATTGCATGAAACTGAACACAGGTGTTAGTTTTTGTGTAAGAAAAGATGGAGCAATTTTATTCAACAGACAATGAACTTTGTGTTGAAGGTGAGAAAGTGTATGTGTGTGATTCAATGGCTAAAAATACTAGTGACAAAATGTAGCTCTCAGTCAATGAAAGGTGGGGATGGGGCTACTTTAGGGGGCCGGCCTACAGAGGCAGAGGAAGTGATGTAATAGCACCAGTATATCAGATGATGAGAGGGATGAATTATAGATGAAACAGTCAAAAAATACAAAGAAATAAAAATGTGTCAGAAAAGCTATAAAAAAGAGATTAAAGGGTCAAAAGACAAAAGAAATAGAGTAACAGGCAGTAAAACAGAGAAATATATATATATATGCACATTTATATATAAAACAAAAACACAAAGAGACAGAGAGAGAAGAAAATAAGAAAAAAAACAGTTAATATTAAGTTCCAAAATAACTTCAGTAAAAGCACAATGTGAAAAAATGTGTGGCTGAGATTTCATGTTTGTGCATTACAATGCTTGTGTGTATTGTGCTGACAGAGAGAGAGAGAGAGAGAGAGAGAGCAGAAGAGTCTGTCACTTAACAGGATAAAAGCTTCAGTGTTTTGCTAGTATAACAGCTACTGTAAACACGCCTGTGAGTGTGTGTGTGTGTGTGAGTGTGTGTGTGTGTGAGTGTGTGTGTGTGAGTGTGTGTGTGTGTGTGAGTGTGTGTGAGTGTGTGTGAGTGTGTGTGTGAGTGTGTGTGTGTGTGTGAGTGTGTGTGTGTGTGAGTGTGTGTGTGTGAGTGTGTGTGAGTGTGTGTGTGAGTGTGTGTGTGTGTGTGTGAGTGTGTGTGTGTGTGTGTGAGTGTGTGTGTTGTTTCTGTAAAATCGTGTTCTAACCAGGTGCGACGCATCATCTGTGAAGCAGCGAGTCACTTTCCTTTCCTCACTGAAACAGAATCAACATCACAATCAGATTCAGCCAATCAGAACACAGGTATGAGAAACCGCTATAACCAGCTGCATTTTGGACCAATGGCATTTCACAGTGAGCGCAGCACTTAATTAGCATGCAGTTTAAATCAGAACGTCATTTTTGGAAAGACGTGTTTTTGTATCAACACACTTCCACCCCTTTCCTGTCCTCCTGTTTTTGGATTCATCTAACGCTCCTCTCCTCCACAGCTCTCCATCACCCCTTCTTCTCAAACGCCTGTCTCTCACTTCAGAGTGATTTTGCGTGCGAGTCGAGAAAAGAACCCGCCGGTTTTAGTTTGTTCTCCCTCTCTCTCCTGTTTAGTGAGCTCTAAGTCAGGGGACATAAGCGCCCTGCTCTGCCTGCCCAGCCCCGCTGCCTCTCCCTGGGTTTGGCTCTGGGTGACGGCAGCCCCAGCCTGGAGCTCTAGCTCTCTGCTCCCCAACCCCTATTTCTTCTCCCTGCGAGACTCCTTCTTCTTCTCTGATGATGCTGCCTTCAGCCTGGCTGGATCCACCACAGCCGAAGCCTGGAAAGAGAGAGGGAGCGTGGAGAGGGGAGGAGTGAGTCACTACGGGAGGAGAGAGAGAGAGAGAGAGAGAAACTGAGCAAGAAGAGAAAGAGAGAAAGGATTTGTGGTTAGGCTGGGATGGTCGGATGAGTAAGAACGGATGGAAAGAACCAGAATAAGGGAGGTAGTTTCATTACAGAAAAGAAGAAAGAAAGAGAGAGAGTGAAAAGGTAAACGAGTTGTTAGTAGGAGAGGAACACCTGGGGAACTTTCGGTTTCTGTAAAGGAGGACAAAACAGGAAGTGTCAGGTTAGGGCGGGACTGTGTGACATCACAGCACCTGAATAAAAACTCACAGCTTCAGCTCAGAAACACGTCTGATTGTCTTTCATCTTTCCTCCATCAGCCCTTAGATTCTCTGGGTCTGTCAGTAACTTGACAGATGATTTAACTGTAAGTGTGAAGCGTGTCATTTGTTTCATGATCTTTCCTTGTGTTGTTTTAAATGATTTGATATGATCTGTTGATTAATTTTTTGAAAGGCTGATTTAGCTGATTTCCCTAAAGGAGGGTTTGGAAAATACAAACATTGTTATTTTTAGTTATTTGGTGCCGCAGGTGGCGAACAAATTACACACTTCACATTTAAAGAAATATTGTAGGATAAATACAAGTTAAGCTCCATTTAATGAAAAGAACCTGAAAAGAATTTAGAAAGCTACACACATAGAGCTTCAGATGCTGCCAGAGATTTGTGGAATGGAGAAAATTTCTGCTTTACCTGAGAGAAAATGATCTAATGTCCTGAAATATCACTCTATACTGTTGTGACAACACTGGACTCTTAAACTGCAATTAAACATGTGTTTAGTATGTAAGACCAGCCCGAGACACCGAGATCAAAACCGTCTCCAAGCATCTCTGTTTACATTCCAGTCTTTGGCCGGGTTTTGGGAAGAAGGGGACGTGTCTAATCCAGTGCCTCATTCAGAACAGCTACCATCACTTACAGCATCCTAACTTGTATTTAATCCCAAACAAGATTTAATATCTAAAACACAAACCATACAGACATGCATATAAATTACTGACCAATCGTACTGCTTCACTGCTTTTGTAACAGAGTACAGCTTTCCAAAACACTCTGAACAATAAAGGTTCCCAAACGTTCAATAAAATAAAAAAAAATTAATCTTGTGAAAGCCTTTGTCTGAAAGCTTTTTCAGGAACCAGAATGGTTCTTTTACGTATGACATCACTGTGAAGAACCCTTGTTGGCACCTTTATTTTTAAGAGTGTGTGAGTTTTAATACCCGTTTGATCTGCAGCATGTAAACCCTTTATCAACCTGACCTCAGATCAGCGGAGGGCGGACTGGATTTTACTTTAACAAAACCTAGAAATGATGAAATCAAAGACAGACACAGGAGTACAAACAGAGGAACGTACAGTATACAGAAAGAGACAACAGAAAGAACGGCGATAATAAAGACAAAAACATAAATAATAGACACTCAGAATCCTGTCAGTTTGGTCCTGGAAGAGATGAAAAGACTATAGTGTGATTGTACATGAAAGAGTTTGATGTGATTTAATCTGACAGCATCTTATTCCTGACCTGCAGAAGAAAAGACGCAAAGAGCTGGAAAAAACATCTAAAGAAGAAGAAGAATGAGTGATGAATGAAAGTGACACATAATGGACTTGAAAAGTGTGTAAAAGCAAAAAAAAAAGAAAAAGAGAGACTGAAAGTGAGAAAAGTGAAGAACAGAGCAGCAGAAAGGCTGATGTGTTAGCAGAGACGTGAGAACTTCATTTGAATGCCAGCACATGGTCTCAATGTCACTGGGGAGCTGCAGGGCTGCAGCTGAAAATGCGCTCTTATAAACTGTTGCTGCAGCTTAATTAGCGGCGCATGAATTCTCAGAGAACGTGGGCATTACACTAATGCCATGAATGCAGCCGCTGCGGATGAGGGCAGCTGACAAACATGTAAGTGTTATTCAGAACTGACCTGTTTTACATCATTAATGTTAATCAGTGTTGCAGTTACTCCATCTACAGTTACATGTTTTAACATCTTACAACATCATCAGAGACCAAAGACTGAACACCATATGAGAATACAATGAATACACAATGTCCAGTTTTTAAACATTATATTATATAACTGTAACCTAAGAATAATGTTAATGTTTGGACCTGAGATGATGTAGTTTTAACATTAAAACAACTACATGTACTGGAACACAAATACAGTTGATGGTTTTGTACATGATGTGTGACACATGAGGAGAGAAGCACAGATGCTGAGGTAGTTGTAGTTTAACTAGTCTTACTAATCTACAAAATAGCTCATTTTCCTCCTGTGCTTGTTCTATACGAGTCTGTTAACATCCGTTTATGCCTTTGAGAAACGTCGCATCTGTCACGGCAGCCATCACTAGAGTTTTGAGGAACTACATCTGCGCATTAATCACAGTTTAAGTAATCTGCCTATTTTATGTTTCTGTGGGGCTATTTCTTGTCTTCAATCCAACTTCCCTCATTGAGACGCGTTTTGCTACAGCCTTGAGTTTGATAGAGACAGGCCACGTGTCAAAATTGGGCGTTTCAAAACACATAGCTTGGAAAAGAGTTTTAAAGAGCAGAATAAAGAGAGAGATCAGTGGAGGACAGGAGTCTTCAACACAGCCAGAGTTTGTGTGTGTGTGTGTTTATGCGTGCGTGTGTGTGTTTATGTGCTTGTGTTGGCAGGTGATCGCTTGCCTGTCTTTGTTGTGCTCCTTCTTTTCCTTTGCCTTTCTTGCCATGTCTGCAGAAAACAAAAACATACGTTGAATGAACAGCTCTGCCCTCTGGTGGCTGGAGGCTTAAACTGATGTTATTAAGTTGATCTGATACTTTTCCACTCAACTCAGAGACTCAATCTATGTGTGTGAGTGTGTGTGTGTGTGTGTGTATGTGAGAGTGTGTGTGAGTGAATCTATGTGTGTGAGTGTGTGTGTGTGTGTGTATGTGAGAGTGTGTGTGAGTGAATGTATGTGTGTGTGTGTGTATGTGAGAGTGTGTGTGAGTGAATCTATGTGTGTGAGTGTGTGTGTGTGTATGTGAGAGTGTGTGTGAGTGAATCTATGTGTGTGAGTGTGTGTGTGTGAATGTATGTGTGTGTGTGTGTGTGTGTGTCAGACTGACCTCATGCTCAGGCTAAACACTCGTCTGGCCACCAGGAAGCGCATCAGGTAGTAAATGGCCACAATCAGGATCAGCAGACCCAACACAACACCAATAATGACTCCTGTTATCACACCGGCCTGAACTGGAACTGAGGCGGAACAAAAACATGATGAGGATGAGACTCCTGCACGGGTCTGTCAGGGTTTGTGTTCTTCAGAGCAACTTTATACATCTTCAGTATTTACAGCCACAACTATATTACCAAAAAAACCTTCATCATTATCCACCACACATTTCTCATTCTTCCTTACAAACAATCCACATCACCCACAAAAACAGCTTAAAGCTGCTGATAAACACAAATGAAAAACTCAAAATCACCTGTGCAAAAAAAACACTCAGCTGAGGTGTAAGTCTCTGAACACGCTGCTTTCACACAAAATGTGATCTCAGGAGAGAGTTAGAGCCACACAGGAAAACCACTCTGAGTTTTCATGCTATTTTGTGTTTCCATTAGCAGCAAACTTTCATCTCCTGCCTTATGATCTCCAGATTTTGTAATGCCACCCTGCTATAAGATGAGCCTACAGGCAAGAGGTCTTGATTGTTACGCGGTGAAACTCCAGCATGAGAAGAAAGGAAAGCAGCCCTGCTTAGTTTTCATGTGTAGCCCTCAGTATCCCTGCCACTGCGGTTCTCCTACACAACGCTTAACATCCATTGTGTTTATCCTACAGTGGCTGAAGGAATGTTACCTTTCTCAAACACCAGCAGTCGGACGCTGGACGGACGGCCCACAATGTCAGGTGGGTTCTTGGCATCACAGGTGAAAGTTCCGTTGTCACCGAAGTCAAGGTTCCGGATCAGGATAGAACCGTCACGCCGAGCTGGGTTCCCCACGAACTCCAGACGATCTCGGAACGGGCCTTTGTTATCCACGTAGGGAGTGCCGCCTGTGTAGTGAAAAATCTGAACAAAACACAGATTGTTTAAAGTCACTTACGTTGTAATTGTATAAAAAGACTTTTTTTCACATGTTTCTTTCTGTAAGAGTAAAAAAACAGCAACCTGCAAATATATGTGTAACTAGTTTACAAGTCAGTTTAAAATGGGAAAATCTTCACAACTGTTCAAAACACTCATTGTGGATGAGATTTAAAATAAATAAAAAAACATTTAAACTCTGTTTTTCTATCTTAGCAGCTCCCAGATGGAAAAGAACAAACAAACTTCTGCAGCTGAATAACTAAAACTGCAACACTCAAATTTGGAACACAAAATTCACACCTACAAGGCAGTAATATTCATATATCCGGCAGCTTTGAGTTTATTTGGGACTGTGGTAATTATCTCAACACTGTACAGACCCATGCGTCTGTGGGCATGTTTTATACTGATATTTGAGTCGCAGAAGCAGAAAACAGCTGTAAACACAAATAAAAATACAGTCACACTTTGTTTATTTTTGTTGACACTTCTAATAAATATAGTAAGACTTCATGCGTAATTAAATTATCAGAGTTCAACACTCATTAAGTAAAATTGCTTTCTCAAGCAAGCATTGCAGTTTTTAATTTCTGAAACGCAAACCTAAGGCATTCTTTCATGTAATACTTTGAGTTGTTAATTTACTGATGATGGTTGTAATGACTTCATGTTAAAGCTGCATGGTGTGCAGGTGCAGTATGATAGCGGTTATATAACACATTACTGTAAGATGAAGCCATAGAGGATTTGGAAACTACAACAGACTGCATTCATGAAACAAAGAACTGCAATTAATTATATTAGGTTAATTATAATAATTACATAATATCAATTGTATTGATGTAAATAAATTATATATGTAAATAAGTAATAATATATGAATTATTTAATAATTCTATTCATTTGAACAAAACCTATTAAAGTTTAATTCCAAAGGCTTTAAAAACAAAATGTTCAGCCCAGAATTTCTGCTTACAGAGGAACATTGTGGCACATTTAAACACATTTGTCTTGTTAGCTGCTCTAGTGGTTCTGGAGTTATTCTTCAACTCCTGTGGTAAAACTACAAACTACGGAAGAGTTTGATCACGTGACCTTTGAGGTTCACAACTAAAGATATGAGAAGCGTTTTCCTCTGAAGACCTGATGGAATGGCGGCTGGCGGCTGCTTGTGTCAGGATTGTTTGGATTATTTTAGCTTTTTTCTGCCATCTTCACCAGCTGAGAAGCTCTGTGTGTAATTCTGATAAATGCCCGGCTATTTTGAAACCACAGCTGTGACACAAACTCTTGTTATGCAACTAGCACTTTCAAAATCAAAGCTGGAAAAGAAAACTGTTGTTTTGCTGTGATTATTTCGGAATAGTCTAGAATTCAGCAAAACACAGATTTTTTAAATAAAATCACTGCAGTTGTCTTGCATCAAAATAGTTTTTTATATTAGTACATGTTTATTCTGAGGTACAACCTCGAAATGATTGCAGACAGTTTCTGAACGGCAGTGATAAATAAGGGTGTAGGCAGCAATCTGCTGTTATTGGACAGGATGTGTTGTACGCACTGAGATGCCGTCTTTGGCCCCGTCTGGGCGGTAGTGCCACGAGAAGGTCACTTCTGGTGATGTCCAATGCCAGGAGAAGAAGGAGCAGGACAGCCTGACATCTGATCCCACCAGCGCATGTCTCTCCCAGCTGGTGTACACCACTATAGCTGAGCACTGAGAGACTGCACACACACACACACACACACACACACACACACACACACACACACACACACACACACACACACACATACGATCATTAGCACGAGTTGATGTAATTAACAAATGTCAAGCTAAGATTGTAAACAATTAGATAATAGATTTATATATACAACAATTATGATTAAACTGATGGTGAATAAAATGTAAAATAATTAATGTTAATATAATGTTAATGTTATATTATGTTAACGTTAAAAAATTATGTAACCAAAGATAAAAACATTTTCTGTCTTTCTCAGTATGTGATCAGTTATAATAAATAATAATAAAACAATTCAACAGGTAAAAACCAGGTGTGCAAACCACAGGTGTGCTGGTTATATAATCATTCTGTGATACTGTACACAAGCTACTGAAAAGCAACATTAACTTTAGTTTGTTTCCCATGCAGTGAGAAAATTCTGCAATAAAAACAGATAAAATGTTAAGTGGAAATGTATTTACCTAAACCCAAGAGCACCGCGGACGTCAACACCAGTAAAGACGGCATGATCTCTCTCTGATCTCCCCGCTGGTCAGTGTATGAGGGACTCCAACAGAGTGAGGGATAAAGAAAAGAGATGGAGGGATGAAGAGATTGAGACCAGAGGGCATCAAGATAACAGTATTCAGTGCTTGACTTTATACCCAACCACACCCCAAATCTAAGCCACACCCCCACCCATTATTATGTATTTGGCTCCGCCCCAAAAGGGATCTGATGCAATTGTCTCCGATTCTCCCTCCCCATCGTCTCCCCCTAAGAATCATTTATAACAACAGAAAGAACTGAAAAAAACCTTTTTAGTTAATAAAAGCACTATAGTAAACAAGCGACAAAAATCAAGTCTGAAGGACAAAGTTAAACTGCAGTGAATGAAATTAATCTCTGAGCGATTGACTGAGATTGTATTTGGAGTTCAGTGTGTGTATCTGTGGCTTAATACTCGTTTCTTTTCATCCTGTCACGGTTCAGTGCTGTTTGTCTGTAATCCTTCCTCTCTTATGCTGATAGTTCAGTTTCATAAACAAAACAAACCCAGAGGAACTGAGAAAACAATGAGCTGCAGCTTTTCCCATCTCACCTGTCCTCTCACCCGTCACCACAGATCTGCCACTCAGTTACCCTGATGGGCAACTGATGCCCCACTAGCATCACTAAAAAGAATCAGAAACAATAATTGTTTTCATTCAGTCCTGAACAAAAATGTCATGCCTGACATTAGTAAACCACACCCACAACTCAAATCATTGGCTAGCTAATGCACAAAAACGTTTGTGTAACGTTAGATATGGCAGATGGGGCTCAGACCACAATAAAAGTATAAGACATTAAATTTAAAAAAGGGGGACTGGGTGGTAAAAGTGTTTGTATAGTTACGATGGGCCACCCCTACAAACAGCCCTAGTAACGCCTCTGCTGTGTAGTTAAAACAGCCAATAATCCGTTTATTCCACAGCTTGCTTGTCATTCGCTGGAGCTGCAAAAAGATAAAAAGTTTCAATACCACCGTTATCAGATTCAAAATATGTTATTTGAGCAGAATCTACATGATCAGTGTTTGCAGAAATACCTGCTGAGACACGATACCAATATGCCTACAGCCTTATCTACAAACATCATACAGACATTATTCAACAGAGATGTTAATAATAAATGTGATTTTGTAACACATTGGTTAAACGAGTCATTCATGAAGAAAATTATGACCAGGCTTTACAGCTGCTGGAAGAGAGATCAGAACAGCTGCTAGTGACATATTGTGTTTAAGAAGGTCTAAAAGATTTAATGGAGGTATTTCAACATTCTTGACTCAATAAAGATTTGACAACAGTGTGTGTCATAAGGAAGCGGTACGGTTGTGTCAGCTCACCTGTTCTGTCCTGTACCTGCTCTCCTAACACACACACACACCATATAAAACACACACACTCTCCGCCATGAACGTCGAGCCACAAATCTACTCTCAACACCAATTATCACAATCATTGTGTTGCAAAAGACAGAAAACAAGATATTTATCTTCAAGATGAGAATGAAGTAAATGTTTTTTGAACACATGATGATAACAATGATACATGCACAGGAGAAGAGAGAGAGAGAACTCTTGAGCTCCTTGTTTCTCCTCTCTCTGCCCTTTCACTAGGAAATGTTGGAGAGAAGAGACAAAGACGTGTCTTTCTTCATCTTTCTTTCTCTCCAGCTCTCCCTCTCTGCAGATTCCAGTCCTCTGCTGACGTTATCCAGACACAACAATACAGAGAGCGAGAGACAGAGAGATATGGGGCGAGCGAGCGGGCGGGTCCAATTTAGAGCAACTTTCTTTCTCTTCCACCATCGCTCTGCATCTAGACAAAGGTTTGCATTCATTCACTCCTCCACTTTCTCGCCCACTTCTTTCCTTCTAGAAGAACACACAAGAGCATGTTAGAGAGGCAGATATAAATACATGAGTTGATGTGAGGACACATAAGCAGACCTGAGCAAAGACGAATGAAAGCAGACAAACACAAAAACATACGAACATTCAGTTAAATGTCGAACCCTACACAGCACATACATTAGAGCCGTGAGTTGAGACACACTCAGATGGGTGTAATCGAGGGATGAGTGACGTTGGAATTGAACTCACAACCTTGTGGTTAAAAGTCGGACTCTTACCAACTGGCCATAGACAACCTTCTTAACTTAAACAAGCAGATAAGTTGACCACAGTCATGTTTCTGCACCACACAGATAACTGGGCTGGTCTTTCACGCTGAAGATCGTGAGATTTTTCTCCAGATACATGAATAAAACAAAAATATATTGGAATTCTAATAAATGACACTTTCAGACTAAGGAAAATTAAGCCTAGATTTAATAATACAGGGGGAGAAGTCAGCTGCACCCAATGGCAGGAAAATACAAGCTTAAAAACTGTTTCTTAAATGACATCCCACTTGTTTCCAAGGTTACAGAATCTTTCCTCCTCCTGTATTTGGATTAAATCTACAGGGACATTGAACCTTATTAGACATTTCTGTAAATGTGCCAGATTAGCAATTCTGACCAAATTTCAGGTACAACTGAAAACTGAGACGGGTGACAAACATCAAACGTTTCACACGGGCTAATAACTGCACTGATAGAACAACATTACACAAAGAACGTTCCCAGCTAACAGGCAACGTTCTCAGAACGTTTGGCTAACTTGTCAACAACTTAGACATTTTTAAAGTTTTTAGGAAGAAACATTGTTTTTGTTTCTAATAGAAACGTTAGGAAAATGTTCCTACAACCTAAAATAGTTCGCTGGGTTTGTTTCTTTCAGATGGAAATTTTACAGCAGGACCACACCGCTGACACGGGGCCGATGCTGACAGAACGACCAATCAAAACACAGCATCAGCAGAATCCTAAATGAGAACCGCTGGAACACACAGTGTTTGACTGACAGCTGTAGAACCAGCAGAGAAAGAGTGACAGCTGAGGGAAACCTGTAATGAGACAAAACCGAGAGTAAATGACTGTGTGTGTGTGACTGTAAACAGGTCAAGTGTGCAATAATGTCACATTGTAAATGTTAATGACTTAAATAAATGACTTACAGTAGCTGCAGAAGAGCGCTCGGTAATAAATGTAAACGTGAGAGAAAGCACCTTCTGCAAAGATTTATCAGCAGCCTGGAGAGGTTTCACTGTTCAAAATGAATAAAACATCTTTTAAAAAAATAAGATAGAATTGTTGCCACAATGTAAGTCATGAAAGGAAGGGTTAGACTGTCCTGATAAAGAGAAATGAGATGTATTAGTCATTATTGTAGTTTTACCACTTACTCTAGCAAAGTGGAAAATATTTCACAATGACTGATAAAAGTGAGGTTATGTACAGTTCATGATAATTATTGTGCCGAGACAAACTGAGTAAAGTCAGATCTGTGTTCCTCTCAACAGAAGCGTAACAGCAGCCGAAATCATGGCTCGGATACAGACTGATTTAATGTACACTTTCTGTGCCAATGACTTTTGGATTAAAGCATTTGCCAAATGAATGAATTATTACATTCCTATATTCCTGTTTCACTGTTTAAAAAATTCATAACTGTTTTTGGTTTAAAATAAAGAGGTATTGAGTAAGTACATTACAGATCTGTGTTCCAAAAATGTCTTACCCTAAACTGACTAAAACAGTAAGTTTATTATAATTATAACTATAATTTCCTGGCAAATGTCAGCTTGGCTGTATACTAAATGAAAAGTTTGTATATAATCTGCAAGTTGGTGGCAAGTTACAGATTGTAGCTTTAAAGATGTAAAATAATCAAAACAATACAAACAAGCAGTTCTATTGGAGGCCACGTAACTGTACTCCTACTGCATTTCATATTCAAGTTACAGGACAGGTAGAGTTAGACCAAAGAAGTACATTACTGCAGTACTGAGCATTCAGCTGTGCTGCTGAGAGTCAAACACCAGCACAAGTCTCATAAACACACAAACACACCGTCTTAAACTAATGCTGAGCCTTTAGACAAACCAGCCCTGACCAACCAGACGACTCGCCAGACAGAGCCAAGCAAATACAACACACACACACACACTAAACATGGTCAGTATAAGATCATAACACTTGTACATTGTATCTTATAACATTAGAACTGTATGTCACCCAAAGCCGCCCCCCCCACACACAGACACACCACAGCCAACATCCCTTCAAAACGATCTGACATCATCAAAATCAAGCCATGGGCTGCCGCAAAACACACACACACACGCCTAACGGCAACAGAGCCGACATTCAGCAGGGCTGCATGGAGACAAAGACACGATCTGTCCTCCTCCCTCCATTCGACCCTCAGCTCTTGTCCTCACATGGCAGGGATGTCACTGGAAGCTCCAAAACAAGAGATGCTGGGAGAGAGAGATGCAGAGGTGGAGCAGAAGCCATTGTTCAACCTCAAAGATGAGTTATTGTGTCGCTGAACCCCGTCCGAGAGTAGGAGTGAGGAATTGGAAGAGAGAAAAGACATTTTCAGAGTCGTTTTGCTGTTCTTTTTTCTCTCTTACCCCTGTCAATGGTGGAGGACAGAAAATGGGTCTCGTTTCAGCGATTGGAGCCTCTCGGGGAGCGTTTGAGTCTGTTTGCTGATAACATGCTGGGCAGCGGCGCTTATTTACCCTGAGGAAACAGAGACTCTGCTACAGAGACCTTTGAAAGCTCTTACACTGATATAGTGGTTCTCACTCAGGGGCTGTAGAAACAAAAGCTGTAAAAAACAGAATGAAAGTCATCAAATCCACATTCATCTGTTCACACGCTATATAGCCAAAGTTATGCAGAAACATCTCCTAATGAAGACTGTTAAACAGGGTCTGTGATCTGTCTTAATGCAACACAACACCGAGACACTTTTGCTTGCTTCCAATTTTGTCACAACAGTTTGTAAAGGACGTTTTTCCTTTCCAGCATCACAATGTATTTGTGTAGACACAGAAATAACGGCTTACAGTCGTGTGGAACAACTGGACTGACTCAGGCCTGAACCCCATCAAACTCTGGAACAGCAGTTATCAGCCGGACCCTCAGGACTCAGAACTTCACTGACGCTCCAGTGTCCGGCCACTCATGATGTAACGTCTAACAGAAAGACACTTCAGAAATATAGAAACTGTAAAGATTATTTTTAAACTATTAATCAAACGACAGTGACACCCACCGAGACGCTTCACAAAACATCTTTTCTACAGGTCTGGAGTGAGAAAATGAGGAGAAGCATTTCTGAAATGACATATCATAGAATTAAACCGTTCCGTGAGAGTCATGAGTGAACACACATATATTGGGCGATGGGGCGTGTTTAATTCTTCTAATTCATCTCAAAGATGGTAAATGGCAGTTTAAGTCGGGCTTTTCCACAACAGACAAAAATAACTCCATGGCTGTTGCCTTGTGCTAAAGGGCCTTGTTATTTTGGAACAGAAAGCCCGTCTAAACTGCTGCAACAGCACAGAATTGTGTCATTGTGTCGTGTAGCATTATTAACAATTCCATCTGTAATATTTCTGTAACAGCTAAACCAGTTTTTAGAAAGTGTTTATTACAACATTCTCCTCTAAACATCGTCTCGGTTTAGACTGTGTGTATTAGCAGAACTAGATCGATTTACAATTCCCAGATATAATCTTACAACCCGTGCTTTTCAGAAGAGCTCTTGATTAATGAACAGCAAACATGGAAATTTAGCTAAACGCCCGAAGGCCCTTAAAATCAACTTACGTCTGCAATCCAAACTAACCGACTGGATTCAGCTCGTGGGCTAACTGCTGAATTATAAATACTGTATTCATTTCAAATTGATTAAATTTGTATTAATTCAGTTTAATTCCTTTCGCACAGACGGATGAAGCCTCTTTTACGAACGCCATTACAGACTGCCACCCAGTATTTCAAAATTCTCTTTACAGTTTTAACTCTGACTGAGGAACGGCGTCAAAACCTGCCACGCTCATTTCAGACAGAACGAGAGAGGAAAAGAAAGGGATTCTCTGAAAGGAGCGATGAAGAGTACAAAAGCTGTGACGGAGAACCAGCAGGATAATTTAATTTTCCATCTTCAGACACTGACAATAGGAAAGTTCCACAATTCATCAAAGCCGTCTGCTCTAAATGCAGTCACACCATCATCCGGCCCGAAAACAGAGCAGAAACTCACACGAGCAGCAGCATGTTCTGTGAGAGAACGTCTGAACAGAAAACATGACAATCCTGTAACATTAACCAATATAACTAGGAGAATTCTTGAACCCTGGTGCTAAATACCACAGTACACACATTTCAGTACCATGGTATATCAATACAATCAATGAACCACAATGAATAACAAACATTCAGCTTTGAATATGAAGAACAGTTTGTGTTTGTAACAAGCAAATGTTTATTTGAGCTCCATCATTTAAAGAGTATTTACATGTTAATTTCCATCAAACCTGACAGTAAAAAAAACGGCACATATTAAGAGTCACATCGATGCTCATTTGAAAAACTCTGATGCTCATTTGAAAGGCGACCGACAGCCGGAGCCAGAGAGTCAGTAATAATCCTCTAGATCAGGTTTATCACCCAGACTCTGAATCTGCTGCTGTTTCTTGTAAAGATCAGCAATCTGTGAGAGAGAGAGAGAGAGAGAGAGAGAATGTTGCTTAAAGAGTTAAAGGGAGACTTCAAGACACACAGTATGCATGCAAGTTTCTTCTGCTCAAACACTGTTGGGACGTGAGGACTTCACTGGCTTTGGTTGCTGTCCAAATAAATGCAAAGAGCCAGATATGCTGTGATGCTGACGAGACTCAGTTGTGTTTGATCAGCGGTCCTGCATTCAGCCTCTTATCTGTCGCTCCTTTACTGGAGAATCAGCGATTTTATGGCTCCTGTGATGTTTTTACAGAAACACAGCAACTGACAGCGGCTGCGGGCGGCTACAGTCTCACAGAGCAGAGACCACCGCTATCTAAAACATCACTTTACAACACAGCTATTCCTGGAGACCCGCAGAATCTAACAGCTTAACTGACAAATGATTATTTCTTTTACAATCAAACAAATGATCAGTTTGACAGATTGCAGTAAAATGACGAGGCTGTAAGATCGTAACAACCACTGAGGAAAAACGAGCCAAAGTCCAGTTTTAACTGGGTGGGAAACAGACGTTTGTGTTTAAAACAGACATTATATGTTTGAAAATAGGTTATCAAACAAATCTAAATGTTCTCACAACATGACATTTGTGCCTCTGGGGCCTTGTTGCTTTTTTATAAAGCATTTAAAGTGCACAATATTCACTGAATGTGTCTCATATCATCTCTGCGAGAGAGAGCGTGTGTGTTTATGTGCTTCCAACCGTCGGGGAGAGGAATGAAAGAAAAGCAAAATAAATGAAGTGTGAAAACGAGGGGGAAGGAGTGAGTGAGACAGTGTGGCACATAAAGAGATGGATTTCCTTTAACGGATTCACTCCAGTGCTCCGAACTCCAGCGTCATTACATTTGACTTTCAAAAGGAAAACTACATCATATTGTCAGTCTTCCTGTGGTTCTGCCGTGAACGTGCACAAATGATGTCACTTCCTGTTTTGCATACATTATGCATATGACATTTGCTTCCAGAGAAATGTATTTTAATTGCTATCAAGTCGTACAGGTTGGTGAATTTTGTCTCTGAGCGTTAGAGGCGCGTTAGAGGCGTATGAGTGGTTGCTTGTCCTTCCGTGTTTTGCATCTTACCTGCGACCCTGTGGTGGCGTCTTCTGGTTTTTTGTCATCTCTGATCCTGAGGAATCGTGGGAAACGGAGTGAAATCCCTTTCTCTGGGTCCACCTGATGGCCGGAGAGAGAATGACAGCATGAAGACCTGATTTTAATCAGCCAACCAGTCAACAAAATCACTGACTCGGCTCGTTTCAGACGTGTGTGGAAACTGACCAATCCCATTGCTGCTTTGTAGACCGGTGACAGCGAAAGGTCAGCGCATTTCACCTCCCACACCTGCACCGCCTCCAGCCAAACATCCGGCTCAGCTGATTGGTCCACACGGTAATAAGGGCGTGGTTTAGGTAAAATGTGCTCCTAAGAGGGCAATGTGTATGACAAAACGTTACCACACATTAAATACGGCCTAAGCAGACACACAAATGCAAATCTTGCTGTACCTTTAAGAAATTATAATGTTGCTCCAGATCTTCATCTTTGAAGCCAGTTCCAATCTAAAACAAAACAGGTAATTAAAGCAAACAAATACTTTAGATTAGATCAATCTTTAAAATATTTAAAAACACAAAACATGCAGACATGTCCTGCTCTCACACTCGCGCACACACACACAGCAGTATTTAATGTGTGTTAATGTTTTGTCTCACACACACACACACACACACACCTTGCAGACAGACTGGAACTCCTCATTCTCCTCATCGTAACAGGCCAGTAAAAATCCTCCGTAGGCACCGGCTCTCTTTCCTCTCCCCAGATAAGCTCCAATCACACACAGATCTACAGTGTCTCCAACCCCCTCCAAATAGTCCTTCTTCAACTGCGCACACACACACACACACACACACACACAATCAATACAGAAAACATAACTGGAAATGATAATTCTGTTATTTAGATAAACTGCATAAATGCACTGCAAAAAAAAAAAGTTTTGGATAACATTTTTAACTGTGAAAACAGCCTAACAGTTTCACATTTATGTCTAATTATAAACATTGAAGTTTGTACATCAGACCGGCTAAATTGCCATTACTTGACAAATCAAGCTGTGTGTGTAAATTACCTTAAGCCAGTTGTGAGAGCGTTTGGCAATCTCATATGTTGCGTGTTTCTCCAAAGTTTTTACCATTAAACCCTCACAGGAATCTGAAACAAAAAGGGAAGAAACGCTAACACTATACAGTCCACAATTCAGCTTTTTAAATAATAGCTGTCAGTATCTCATCACACACACCTCGTACTGACTGCTCCAGGAACTCAGCTATAGACTCTGTGTTATCAGAGTCCAGGGATTTGGCGAAGACAAACTCTCCTTCTCTCTCCTCAAAACTGTCTCGCAACAGAGCCCTGCGTTTGCTCAGCGGCTCCCGTACCAGTGACTGAAAGAGACGAGAAACCATCATTAAACCTGAGGTAACACGGCTCACAGAAACATTCCCAAAAATGATGGGCTACCAAACCAACATCATTATGGTCTTACCTCCCCGTTCAGGTAGAGCAGGTCAAAGGCGTACACACACACCTGAACCTTAATCTCAGACGCGTCCACATCCTAAAACGCATACACACACTTCTGTTGAGTTTACGCCTTCTTCTCACCCTCTCACCATCTGTCCATTTCTCAACCCCCCGTGTTTTTAATTCACACTCTTCCTGTCATTTTTCCATCTTCTGCTACACTGTCTCCATGTGTCCTGCTCAGTAAACTACACACGCTGCTCTGCTGTCGCTCCCGTCTTTGTTTTAAATCAGCAGATAATGAACAGCACATCAAATGGTGTTTTTGCATCAGGTTTCCACATTTAAACAATCTTATTTTCTTCTGACAGTTCTTTAAAGTCTTGAAGAACTGATGAGAAATTATTGAGAAAAATACATAAATGAGAAAAAGGGCAACAAAGCAAGCGACACAATGATCTCTTCACTCATTTGCACGATCTTCTCACCTTCCTCTTGCGAGTGGTGAGCACCTGGAACGGCTGAATCTGTTTCTTGTCTTTGTCCCAGGCCACAGCCTCTGAATCGAGAACACATGAGCGCACACTCGCTTTCTTCACCTGAGAAACAAAATGGTAAAGACATTAAATCTACCTCAGCAACTAAACACACTGCATCATAAATTCAAAGAGAAGCTCCGCCTCCCAGGCTCACGCCCCTCACACGGCTCACGTCCTAAAACCTCTCGTTTATAAGGTCACCCAAGCTTTAAAAACCAGCGCTTCACACGGGCATAAACAGTCACAACAGACCCTCGGGCTGTGTGACATTTATACTTCAATTGATGTTAGGAGTAAGTGCGTATTATGTGCGAGAAAAGTGCTGTGACAGAGGAGAGTAATGCATGTAACCATAGCGACAGGGAGGAAAGTAAATGTCACAGAACAGCAGAAAGTTTGCCTCAACTGACACGACATTATTTCATAAACGAGTCCAGACCAGGGAGCAAAGCCATCCATCAGTACAAACAGCGCTTGTCGCTCTCATTCGTAACTGAAGCGTGTGTGAACACAAGCGCTCTGAAACGGGACTGACACTGTATTCTGCCGCTGTGTCACGCACCCACACAATCCTGCGCTCGATTCGTTTTGCTTTCATCCTTTTACAGTATCAATGATTTAACATTGTATATCAAACAAGTGTGAAAAGTACAAGCTGAAAGAGATATCCGGGCGCTGAGACTGGTTACAGACAACGTGAGAAGAAAAACAACAGAAATGTGTGTGAAAGCTTGCATTGATTTATCCGTGTGTGTGTGTGTGTGTATATCATTCATCAAATTCTTTCATTGCTTTAAGGCTGGAATCCATTATTGCTTTCTAGGGGGGCAGGTAGATGACTGAGGACAAATACAGCCTTTGAGAAAGAGAGAGAAAGAGACAGATATACAGACATTCAGAAAGACATAAAGAAAAAAAACAAACAATCTTGTTGGTTTTCTAGCAAATTACCAGAAAGATTTTACCCGTAAATACACAAATGTTTCACTCACATAAACAATGGCATTTGTATAACAGTAACACAGCAATTCACACATCAACACCAAAATAAATGTGTTTTAAAACGGGACGCATGCGGTCTGCATTTGTGCTGCAGATGTTTGCATTCATGCAGTTGCTTTTGACTTAATGACATCATATTAGAGAAACATCTCAGCACAGAGACACAAACGCATCATCTGCATCCGTGTGTTCTGATTGGCTCACAGAAAACATGCATTCTGTACATTTACTGGTAATCTGCTCTGCATTCACACACAACACCCAGCTGGCAAATCACTGGTAATATTACAACTGCTCTTACTGGTACACTGGCAGAAACTATTTAGCTGTAATTTTTTAAATGGTCCCAGTCACATGTGATCTCTTAGCGCTAATTTGCTAGTAATTTACCAGTAAGAAAGCTTGTGGGGCTACAGAGCCTCTACAGAGGAAAAAGTGAGAGAGATTCTATCTCTATGTTCTAACCAGGAGCAAAATTTTCTCTCCAACTCATTAACCCAAGTTTTTATCAACAGCGTTACACAGGTGTAGCTCCTCTCACGACGCTTCGTTTAGTTACACATTTAAGCACAAATATTCTCTGCATGACTGTTGCTTGTAGAGCATGTGATGACTGACAGTGTTGACCGGGGGCTGTTTCAGTCAGCTGAGGCTTGTCAAGAACAGGTCATGGTCCAATCATTCTTCAGAACCAGACCGAGGTCATCCTGACAGACTGATAATGTGAAGGAAATGCTAATTAACCAGTTATTTATTCCAAATATTATTTAAAAAAACAGCTAATTTAAACGTTTAGCTTAACATCTTACTGTAAACCTCTCTCACACACACACACAGTTGTTTCATCAATTGCTGCGCTCCCATTGGTTCCTGAAAGGCATCAAACACGCTGCAAGAATGCTAACAAAAACTGACACTGTCAGAACCTCACAGGCAAGTATTCATCACCAAAAGCAATTAATCAGCTGTCTGTGAGCATGTCACCATAACTGATCCGTGAATGACGAAAAATAACCTTTTACGGTCCCCCAAATTAGTTTCAGATGACAAAACTCCTGGTGTTTCTGGCTTTAAACATGAGAAAGCAAAGTTGTTTTTTGCTTTGGACTGAATTCCACCGCTGTGCACCTGCGTGTGTTTGCGTTACCTGTGGGATTCGCGCGATAATGTCAGGGTATTTGCTTGTGTTGTCCTCCTGGTTCCGGCTAAAAATGCGCACCTCTCCATTCTCAAGAATATGGATCTGTTAAACGGCAAAACAATTAACCATTCTGCTATTTGATCAATGACATTGCTATGGTAACAGAAAGGAAAGACTCAGGCATTTGTAGGAGTGAAGCTCCCCCTTGTGGAATCAAATGTAAACACACACCTGAGCTCTTTCTCCATCATATTTATACTCGCAGGTGAACGAGGCCTCATCGAATCGTTTCATTACCTCACCGACACCTTTAGTCGGGTGAGCCAGCATGGGCCGCAGGGGCACACCTGAGAAAAGCAGAAACAGAATCCTTCAGCCTCTGCTATTGGATGGCGGAAGCGTGAACTGTGATTGGTCAGTACCTGGGGTGAGCTTGCAGTGATTGGGCAGTTCATCAATGCCTTCTTTAAGCAGTACAGGAATGATGGCATCATAATTGGGCATCTCACTTTAGAGGAATGAATAAGTGGAACAGACAGAAACATTACTGTGTGCTGAAGTAACTGTGACACCTGTTAAAAACATAATTCTTCTAAATACACAGTGCAATTTACGCAAATTCTCATTAACAGGTACTTGTTATGCAGGGGACACCTGTAGCTATAATTGTGATGCTGTTTGTGTTACAGAGATAATTATCTACTTCCATGTTTGTCAGATTGTGTGTAAGTGCTGTAAACGTGTGTTAGCCAATGACACTAACACTAACCAAAAGAGCTGCACCCTTAAAAACTCATACAACCATATTTAGCAAATCTGTTGATGTTTATGTAGCATTTTAAAGTAGAATTTTCTCAATATTTGATTAATTATATGTACTAATAATATACAGCAATATTTGTCCCTATCTATTCTGACAAAACATGTTAAATTAACCGAATGAAATTTCTGAATTGACTGAACAGTCACGCTGTGCTCATGTGTGAGTTTAGCTGTTTGTACCAGTACGTCTGCTTCAGTATCAGAGCTTTCTCCTCCAGCCAATCACGTCTGCTCTCTGCGCCCATTCCTTTACCTGCGTTCAACACCGCTGGTGGAAACTCTGAACAAACGTTTGAAAAACATTTAACATTATAGCAACACTAGAACTGTAATGGACAGATTAATAATAACGTTTGTAAACGTTATTCATTTCTGATTCATTACGGTGAAGAGTAATCAAACAGTAATTGCTTAATGCCCGGAGGTTCTTTAAATGCTCTGATTATGATGTGTGTTAATGGCTCTTTCATTAACGTTAATGATCATTAAATGTAAATGTTTTACACCTTGGCCTGGGGGCGTCAGACACACCGCCTGACTGAGCGCGGCGAGGACGCTCTGCTCAGCCAATCCGATTCTCAGCTTCCCCGCCAGAGACCTATCAGTCAAACAACCAGCCAATCAAATCATTGCATTTCACTTCAGCATTAGTATGTACAGAAATCTGTCTTCAACCAGCAGTATGTAATTATTAACGGTAAATGAAATGAGGCACCTCACAATGTAACGGGCCTCAGAGAAACGACACGCCACAAACAGGCCTTTAATGATGTCAATCTTCTTATTCATTGCCTAACAAAGAAAAAACATATCAACAACTTCTATGGCACAAATACACAATACAATGAGGTTTTAGCTAAACCTGCTAGTTCACCTGAAGACACTTTAATGCTACAAAACAGCACAAATAACAACAACAATCTAGAGGTTTGTGTGAGTGTAACGCTCACGTAACTGTACGAAACGTTCCTGCAAAGCAAGATCCATCATATTTTACCATGTCTGTTGATGAAGAGCTCAGTCACTCTAATATACAGTAAGACAATTATGGGACAATTATTCACCTATAGTGGAACCATGGGATATTTTCCCACAGGGTTTTGATGCGTTAGTGACGGATCTACTCACCGAGTTACCGCTCATGTTGGCGATCTCCTTCAGTTTGCTGAACACGCCCCCTACCATCAGATTGGCTGGCGCAAACATCGTTCTCTGGTTGCTGCGGGAACTCTCAGCAACCAATCCCAGGTCACCTTTCTCCTGAGCGTCCGCCTTGATTTTGTCCAGCTGTCGGCCTGGCACAGGAAGTCAGTAGTCAGATGTCAGGCGGGGAGGGGGTGATGATAATAAATAAATAACATTAGGAAACACACTAATATTAGAATAGTGTGTGTGTGTCACACCAGTGGCCTGAGCGACTGCCTTCATTAAGACTGTTTCTCCGACACCCAGTTCCAGCCCCTGATATGCAGGGCCCAGCTGGTTCAGACACAGGTACACACAACACAGCAGGTCATCTGAACACAAATACACAGACACACATTAATCACCCTCAACACACACAAACACAGTCTGGAGTTTTTACATCACAAATTTAACTACACCGTTCATCGTACAGTCTGACTAAACACTGTTGATGTCTGTCTAATGGTTTTACTTAATCTGTTTATCCTGTTTATCTGTTTATTAAGGACAGAAAATAATAAAAATTCACCAGAAACACACCTGGTGAGAGCACAATCACAGAACGCAGGAAGTTGGAGAGCGTTTCAATATTTTTCAGCCTGTAAGAAAGACAGAAGAGTGAATTTATACTGCTAAAAAAACAAACATATACATGCGCACACACACACACACACTTTCATACCTGCCTGAATCTTCTTCAATCTTCTCAAAGGTTCGAGCAACAGCCAAATATGGCACTCTAACACGAAATAAAAGAAATAAACAATGAATGTTTAAACAGAAAGTCTCAATCTGATTCTTGTCTAATGTAATTCTTGTAACTAATAAAGGGCAGTCTTTACTTTTGGCCCCTCCCCCAGCAGGCGTGGTCAATGGGATGATAACTGGTTCTTGAAGGATCGTACTGGTTCTGGGCAGCAGACTCCACCCCCTTCTCACTGTACAAACATTAAGCTCAATAAAACACACAGTCAACGATTCTAAGAGACTTTCCCTGCAATTCAAAACAAAAAGTTTCAACCTTTTCTTGTCCTTCTGTTCAGGGGTGCTGGAGGTCTCTGCCGACTTCTTCCTCTCTCCCTCGTTCTGCTCCTCTTTTTCCAGTTTCACCGCTGCTTTTCTGGGGGCTAGAAGAGATATAAAGACGTTTAGCAAAACTACAACTCTTACATCACTCACCCACCCTCATGTTCTAAACACTTCAGTTCCCACAATCTTTTGGTTCCAGGTTTAAAAAAAACAAACAGATGGAAGAGAAACGCTTACCAAAGAAACTGCTGATGGGTTTCTTCTTATCAGATCCCTCCTTTTCTTGCGCTTCTTTCTCTTTCTTCAGGACTCTTTCAGGGCTGCTTTGTTCCTTCTCTTTCTTCTTTTTCTCCCCATTTATCTTCTCTGGTCCAGCGCTGGGTTTATTGGTCTCCTCCATCTTGTCTACGGGACTTCTCTTGGCTTCATTCTTCTCCTTCTCTTCCTCCACAACAGTCTTTTCTTCACTTTTCTCTTCCACCTCCATCATCTCTTTCTCAGGCTCTGAGTGATTCATCTCAGCTGTCTGAGCAGGTGAATCTTCTACTCGCGCTCTCTTGCTCTCCTGACCTCCGTCTACCTCCTTCTCCTCCTCTTTTGTTCCTTCTCCATCACTCCTGTTTTCCAGCTTCCTCTTGGGGAACTGCTTCCGGGCTAGAAAACAAGAGGGAGACTTTACAATGAAGAACAATATCACCTGAAAAACAGCTAGTATGAGTTTAATGTGGTCAGGATTGGTTTTGGAACAGGGTAGCCGTTGCTGATGGTAAGAGATGATTTACCAGTTCTATAAACCGATTGACCAAGATGTTTAACTGGATTAACAACCTTCCTACAAGCTGGTAGTCCACCTGATCAAACACCTAAACCAAGTAGTACCAGCCAATGACCATAAACAAACAGAACCGACCTGCCAGAAGCTGTTTTTCCAGCAAGAGGAACATAAGAATAATATAACAAATTAACTAAAGGACTAAAGAACTGAAAGAAGAGGAACATTCTGAAAGAATAATGCAGACCAGTCTTGCGTTTGGGAATGCCTGATGGTGACGTTGACGTTGGAGTGGCTGGTGTTCCCGGAGTGCCTGAGGAAGCAGGGGTTACCATGCCAACCGAGCTGCGTGATGTCACCGGTGTTGACGGTGTTCCAGGCGTTTTTGGAGATACAGGAGTGGAAGCAGCCTTAGCAAGAAAAACGTGTGTTTGGGAAATAAAAACAGAAACATAATCATTAACTAACCAGAACTGTTTCCACGGTGACCCGTGAGTTAAACTATCCTCACCTTCTCAGGTTTAACCGCTTGAACTTCACTCGGTTTGGCCGCCTGCTCTTTAACCATTGGCTGATCTTCATCATCGCTGTCTATGATTGGCCGGCCACGCTTGCTAACCTTCTTTACTGGCGAATCACTTTCCTGAGCACCATTGTGAATCTTGAGAGGACGTTTCACAGGTCTGATGAGCAGAAGATAATTCAAAACATAAATAAATATGCAAATAGAGTTTATTTTTCTTTATTTGTGACAACAACTTTACTGTTGATATCTTCACATATTCTACAACAAAGTAATGACATGCAGTGACTACAACACAACATAAACTTTAAAATAGTTAGACTGTAAAAACATTATACAAAAGGACCTAACAGACATGCTTTATTTGAGGAAGATCACTTATAACAACTTACTCAGTCTTAACTTTGAGCTGTCCATCACTCTTCTCCTTGCCTTTCATTGGCTGAAAGAACGACCTGTGGGCGGGAACATTCAGCATTAGACAAGAAACCTTAAAAACACATAATCAGAAAAACGCTGCGATGTCACTTCAGTGTTAAACAGCCGGAATCAAAACCTTCAACTACTGATGCACGTTTTCCCACACGTCCCGTTTTAAAGATATAAACTGTGATAAATGAAACTAGTGTGATATAATATAGATTACATCACGTGACTCGCGTCAGATACAGACACAAACGTCGCTTTATACGCGCTTCACACACACAGACACTCACGATATGCTCCTCTGCATGTTGCTGCTGCTCCGCGTGTATTATTATATTAAAAACACTTTTATTATTTAACAATATCTTGTTGTTTTTAGTTTCTGAGCGTCACTGTTTTCTTCCGCGCGCTTCAGCCCGTGGCGCCACAGTGACGTCACTTCCGCAGGAAACGGACCGCGCTTGTTTTAATGGCGGCGGCGGGAGCGGCGTGTCCTCCTACTGGACCGGAGTGAAAGCATGTTCGTCTCCTGCTGAGTTTAAATAAATAAAACCTCACACAGACATACAATAAACAATATCACAATAAATCACAAACGTATTTACCACAATTTAGTGCTTGTTGATAATAAATGTGTGCGAGGAAGAACAGCGTGTCCAATGCGATTCCTTCTATCCTTCTATTAGACACTATTTGAAATGCACAGTTGGTCCACTAGTGTACTTGTCCTGTCTTGTTTACTTATGTTTACCTTACCTTACATCAGTAGTACCAGCTAAAGTAACCCTAAGCCACTTGCACTATATTCACGTATTTATTATCTAGTGTGTAGAATGGTTCTTGTTGTGCATCTGCACTTTACTGTTGTCTAAGTCTATGCATGGGACAGTGAGAAGCGTAATTTCGATTCTTTTGTATGTCAAGTACATGTGAAGAAACTGACAAATAAAACTGACTCTGACTCTAATTCAATATCCTAATGTTATTTTAATTAGCAGTTAAAGGCAGGAGGTGATGTTTCTCAGAAGCATTATTTGTTATGCTGGTTGTAAGTGATATAATAAACTGCACATTGAGGTGAAAACACAACAACACACCCAGTACATGTGATTGTAAACAAAAACATTTCAAGTCAATGAATTATTTCTGCCCCACCAAACACTGTCATCAACATGTGCAGCTTCTGTAGTTTACTTTCATTTTGTGTGTTAATGGTGACATTTACATGGTTGCCATAGCAGCATTCTGTACTGTACCTGATGTACAGTAACTCAGAATTGTTTTACGTTCCACTGAAGAAAGTAAAAATGAAATTAAACAACTTATAAGAAACAAGCTGAACAAACTGGAACTGGTAAATAAACAACAGCTATTGAGGAAGATTTCTCATCAATCACATGATTATTTACCCATGACGATTATGCTTTGTTTACTCTTATCACAAAAGTTTCTGCCAAAGAAATAAATGTAAATGATGTCACAAGATAAAATAGACACTGTTTAAAAACTACAGCAGTGTTGTAGAGTATGACTACATCAGTACAAACAAAAAATTAAATCTATATATAAAAATAGATCAGTGTGTTGTGATAAATGAAGTTTTGCTTTTGTTTCTTCATAAGATGTCACATGAGGGAGTGTCTGTTGAGGGAGTGTCTGTAGTGTCTGTAATCTCACTGGTTCACATTAGCTTGTACACACTGTACACAGGTTGTTCTGTTGAATGGTTGAGAGTTTGACAACCTGAAAATGGCCGTAACAAAACTATCACTATTTGTGGCAACTGTCCTGATTGTCTCCACTGCTGGTCACGAGTTCTTCTCATCAACAGGTGTGTTTCCTTTTTCTTTTTCAAACAAATATATATATAGTATTTAAAAAAACAGCTCTGTAATGTTGGGAAAAATATTGAGAAAATATTTCATAATCCAATATACTGTGTATACAAAAATTAATCTGGGATACTGAAACTGAGAAGAGAAACCATGAAGACAAAAAATTACTTAAAAATAAAAGTCTATTAAAATTCTGATACTTTTGCATTCATAAAAGTCTTATTGTCTTTGAGGTTTTAATTACTTTCACATTAAAACTGCCCAACATTTCTTATACATTTGGGTGAGAAAAAGTTCTGGCTTTTTGTTTTAGATAAAATTCTACGGCTTGTGAAGCAGCAGAAAAAGCTTCTGAAGGACTTCAGTTCCTACATCAGTGATGATAAAGAGGCTTTAAAGACATTCAAGGGGTGAAAATGTGTTTATTCCCTGATTGTATTAAACATTACAACCCTAGATAGAAGTATTGATAATAGATGTATTTACAGTATTTAATAATCAGCGATTACTTACATTAAATGTGCCTTAATCCAGCTCACTTCAGAATCTAAAATTGTTCTCCAAAAACCCTGAGTTAAACGCAGGCAACTCTGCGGCAGTTTACAAACTATTCAGACAATTGAGAACTTTATGGATATCTGCTATAAAATACTCTGAAAGGAGTTTTAATGAAGGTAATGATTACAATACAAATCAACCTCAAAATAAATTAATTGACAAACACAAGCAGAGAGAACCTTTATTAAACTTACGGTTTAACTTGCAGAATTTGAGAAATGGTTGTACTCTGTAAAGATCCCATCACAGAAAGATTTGCGTAGAGCAACTTTGGGACTAATTAGACTGCAAGAGATCTACAAACTCCATCCAGTCAACATCACAATAGGTGAAGCTGAGAATTTTAATTTTAAATATTATACGTTTTTAAATTCTGTAACGTTTTTAAAATGTTCCATTAACAAATTTAGAATAACGTTTTTGAAATATGATATATTACATTTAAAGTTCGTAAATGTTCGTAAAGTTCGTTAATGTTAATGCAGAGATGTTTTGATAACATTGAGAAAACTTTTAGAGAACTGTCAGTTCTGTCAGATTTCAGTTTCAGTGAGAGAGAGACAGGATGCTGATCTCTCTTCTGTTTGTTGAGTTCACAGGAATGTTTCCCAGTGCAGATGAGGCTCACTATGTGGGGTCAGTCGCTTATCAAGAGAAGAAATTCCACCTTGCTTTCCACTGGTTTTTTATAGGTTTCGTTTTGGTTAAAGAAACAAAACCCATAGATTCATTTCAAAGAGTTACTGAGCGCCAACTGCTACAAGACTTGGCCTATGCTGCCTATCATTTTGGAGCTGTACCTACAGCAGTCCACTTTTACATGAATCTTTCAAGACTGGGTGAGGTCTGAAGTAACTGATATACCAAAAATGAATTACTAAATGAATATCAGTTGAATGAGAATTTGTTTGTAGGCACAATGCAAAACTGTGCTGATATTTAAAAAAGAGTGAGTTTGCTGTTAACCATTGTATTGTTTCCATTGTATTAGGTCCAACTGACGACATGTTTAAAAATGAACTGGGTGGGTTTTGCGGAACTCTTCAGCGGCTCAGCAACTTTTCATACCCTGACATTTACACATTCACTGTAAATGGCTCAGGTGACCCAAATGAGGCTTTATGCAGGGGAGATGTTGACCAGAGGGCAAGTCCAGTATTTATTTGACATACAATAACAAAGCTGAATTGTGTGTTGATTAGTAATTGAAAGGTTTTGATATTTTAAAAATCAGACCTTGAGGCGGCAGAGGGCTCTGTCCTGCAGCTACAGCACAGGTGGAGGAAACCCCAGGCTAATGTTGGCACCAGTGAAAGAGGAAGTGATTTGGGATGAACCCCGAATCATCAGATATTATGACATAATAACAGACAAAGAGATAGAAATCTTAAAGAATCTCTCTAGACCTCTGGTGAATATCTGACACACACACACACACACACACACACACAAATAAGATAACAGCAGTGATCTTAAGCAGCCCCTTAAGCAGTGAAGAAATCTTAAAGCTATAGCATTCAGTGACCATTCAAATAACCACTGGAAAGTTTCAACATCGAGTGAAAAAACTCCAGAACAGCGAGGATGAGTGTATAAGTGCTGCTGTTCACCTACATTTGGCTATACAGTGTACACAAGTATATTTGATTATTCATTTTTGTGATCTAGCTTTCGAGGTCCAAGGTAAGCGGGGGAAAAGATGGAAAAGGAGTTTCAGATATTTGTGTTTCTCAGAGGTAATAATGTAATTTGTAATGTCAGTAGTTTTTGACATTATGTAAACATTTTGGTCATTCACTTATTATACAGAGTAAAATCATATCTTGCTTTTCAGTGTTTTCCTGTCAGAAGATGATATTGTGGTCAGTCGTGTCAATCAGAGAATTGCAGACATCACAGGACTCTCTTTAGAAACAGACGAAGATCTATACGTATGATCATATTCATGCACAAGCTGTCTTTGTCACAGTGTGTGTGTGTCTGTGTATAATACTCAGTATTGTTTATTCATTTGGTATTCATTGTTATTCATTTTCTTTGTATACTGGGTTGCTAACAGCACAATTTTAAATTGATTTCAGTTGTAATTCTTAATTGATGCATTAATGTTTAGGTTGAGAATTATGGGATTGCTGGCGAATGTAAACCACATTATGACACAGGGGTAAGATCACTTCATTTACCATCTAAAGCTCAATTGCATGTTGTTAAAATTACTGCAAACTAACCTAAGATGAATGTTTGATCTCATAGAATAACACCAATGATCGGATCGCTACATTTCTTATTTATGTAAGTTTTCCCAAGTGCCTCTGTCAGAAAAAGAAGTTTTAGCAGATCATTATTATTGTCTGTGTTAAACAGTCTTTATTAATTAATGAATCGCCTCTCTTGTAGTTGAGTGATGTGAAGACAGGGGGCGCCACTGTGTTCCCTAAAGTTGGTGTTTCAGTGCAGCCAATAAAGGTTAACCTGTTATTATAATATTTATTTAAACATTTTATACTTGAATTGTATAATTACAGTAAAAATGCTATAAATTACAGTAGTTATAACAGCAGCTCTCTGTTCCCGCAGGGTTCAGCGGTGTTTTGGTACAATCTTCTGAAGAATGGTGATGAGGACGTGAACACACTGCATGCAGATTGTCCAGTGTTTGTGGGTAATAAATGGGGTAAGTTGTTATAGAAACAGTAAACTAAGATACTGTATAACGTTAATATGTGGTGCACACACATTCTTGACACTATGGAGCTGTGGCGCTGTAGATGGTGTGCAGGATCGAGTCCAGGCTGACAGCTTTACATTCAATTACTGATCATTTTTTATCATCCGTTTTCCAATCCAATAAAATGTTTTAAACTGTAACTGTAAAGTCAAAACTTTACTCAGAAATGTTATAGAATTCTTGAAGGAATTTCATCAGTCCAAACTGTTCTGTGCTGCAGATCAAATCATAACTGTTAACAGTAACATTATTTTTTGGTGATTTTTTCAGTGGCATACAAATGGATCCATGAATTTGGTCAGGTGTTCACAAGACCCTGTTCTGTGTCAGAGTGGGAGTAAAAACATTCTTCACGTTCCTATAACTGTCATCAGGTGGATGTACAGATGAACAGACAGACAGACAGATAGATGTGTCAGCTGTAATTATTGTTATGGAAATCAAATGAAGTACAATATTTACCATGACAAAATGTGATGTACTGAAATCTGTTTATTTAATTTGTTAGACATTTAAATAATTGTGCAGATCAATCTCTCTTCAGGTAAATTTATAAACAAGCTTTAAAACAACACAGTATCAAATATGAAACAGCCTCATACGGTTACAAAAATCACCAATATTAATAAATCTTGATTTTCTTCTTAAGATTATTGGTCTCAGGACTCTGTGCTACTTCTGATTGGCCAGCTATTGAAAGTTTGGGTAAATCGAAGAGTGGAGTTGACTGGTGACAGGCAGGACTGCTCTGATTGGCTAGTCCCTGAGGGAGGCGGCCCATGAAAAATGGGAAACTGTCTCTGGATTGGATGTGCCTGGGGAAAGGGGAGGGGTTTAGGGAAGCAATAGGGTAGCAGAAGGGGATGAGAAACTGACTGAGCAGCTACCCCAAAAAACACACAACAACACACAAACATGCACACAGAAACAACACACAAACATGCACACAGAAACAACACACAAACATGCACACAGAAACAACACACAAACATGCACACAGAAACAACACACACAACAATACACAAACATGCACACAGAAACAACACACACAAACATGCACACAGAAACAACACACAAACATGCACACAGAAACAACACACAACAACACACAAACATGCACACAGAAACAACACACAACAACACACAAACATGCACACAGAAACAAAACACACAACAACACACAAACATGCACACAGAAACAACACACAAACATGCACACAGAAACAACACACAACAACACACAAACATGCACACAGAAACAACACACACAACAATACACAAACATGCACACAGAAACAACAACACACAACAATACACACAGAAACAACAATACACAAACATGCACACAGAAACAACAAAGTTAAAAGAAATCAGAATAGATTTCTGTAGTGTAATTTGCCAAATATAATAACTGCATCCATCAAGTGTATTTTAAATATTAATCTTTAGCAATGACTCTTACCCATGTCAACAGACGACTTGTAGAAAGAAAATGGAGAAGAAAAGACTGAGAAAGTCTGAAGGAGGAAATGAAGAAAAAGAGATAAACCACAGAACTACATTTTGCAGTTGTGTTCAGTAATGAATGAAACACTTTCTCTCACCTGTGAACAGGTTGGGAGACTCGGGTAATTCACCAAGATTAGTTTGCTGAAGTTAAACTTGTAGGTAAAACGTTTTCCTTTGGTCTTGTGCAAAATTCGCTTGTTATAATAATACCTGGTTATAAAAGACATTCATCTGTGGGTCGGTTTCATCACACAGAGCGAAATAAATAAATGAAGAACCAGAATGAGTGAAAACCTTAAAGCTCTGCTGAGTTTGTCATAATTCATGTGAGGTTTGCCCTTCCTCTCGCCCCACAGTTTAGCCAATCTCTCTGGGTCTCTGATCACAAACTCTCCCCATTCGTTGCCCCACGCGATGGCTCCGCCCTCGCCACGCCCCAGCAGCTCTAACAGGAAGTGCCACAACTGCACCTGCCTTGAACCTGGAGACCAAGCTGGTTTATACGCCCAATCAGGGAACAGCACAGCTGAGAGAATTGCACAATGTTAGTACAGAATTTAAATCTAAAATGTAGATTTTTTTAAAGTATAAAAAAGTTGCTGAATTTGTATCAGACTAAAAACACTAGCTGTAAGGTGAACACACACACACATACATACACACACACATACATACACACACACACACATACACACACACACACACAC
>JBAJNP010004010.1:0-35775 GCA_036877545.1 Yasuhikotakia modesta
TGATGAAGAGCCGTCCTCCCTGAACCGTCCACAGCGTCCACAGCACACTTACTCTGAACATGTAAAAACAGGCAAGCATCATCCAATCAAAGCCTCACATTAGAATATCACTTCAGACACATCGTCCAATCAAACGCTTTATCTGAGACCACTGTGACAACTTCTACCTACAAGTGGCTCCTTGACATTAATTAAATCCTTTCAATCAAAATGGTTCCACTCTGCACTAAGCAATTTAATGACATTCACTCTGACTACACATTTAACAGTGTCAGGCCAGCGTTCGTGGACGAGTGAACACAAGACATTTATTTGACAGCCATTACCAGAGCGGAGGTGTAGCGTTTTTAATTTGACTGCAGTAACCAAGCCAAAGACAAAAAACTACTCTGGGTTCTCTGGTTTCTATAAACTGCGATTACTGCCCATCAATAATTACCCCTCCAGAACATCCTGCCATTATTATGCAAAATAAGCTTCCATATGCCCTGTTAAATAAACTGTTAATTTCTTATTTAACCAGTAACGACCAACTGGCGCCTTATTGTCATTCCAATTTACGACACATTCTATGGGAAAAATTAGCCTAGAAAACGTTTTGAAGCAAATACATTTTGTCAGGATAAAAGTGAACGAATTCAACACCAGAATGGTCAGGAGAAGAGGAATATATAGAGAGAATATAGAAAATAAAAGACTTTGCTTAATGAAACAATATGATTAAAAGTTCCTCACTGTTAACTAGTCTTCAATGTATCTCTAAAAGGTATGTGCACATTTAAATCCACACTTAAAATAAATTAACTACATAAAAAAAAAACTAGCAAGCAGAAAATTCCTAAAATTAACCCTGAAACAAGCAAAAGTATCTAGTAAATGTAAGGACATTTCTGAAAAGTCTAGCATAGTTTGTTTTTAGATTTTATTCGGCCTGATGTTTTGTTCTATTAATGCAACGGACATTCATTTTCAAGCATCTCAAATGGTAGCGTGTAAAACTAAATTTCTGATGGTTTGTTTCCTCCAAAAGGCTCTAGATTTCATCCATCGTTTGCTGTTGAAACCAATCCTCTGAATCTGTATTTACATCAATTAATGATCAGAGCCAGCAGTTTTAGATATATCAGTGAGATCTGTGCAACTCTGACAGAACCGGGTAACGCCGCGCATGAGCCGCCCACAATGGCACACGAGAGGCTACAGAAGGTAACAGGTGACTCAGCGGGACCCTGGGGAGTCTTCAAACACTTTTCAGTCTGCCTACACACACGTTCAAACACCAAACCCTCTCCAAGCTAAGAGGGAGGCTGTGCGATTGCTAGTTTATGAAAAATCTGCTCTCTTTGTTTGGCACGCTGAAATGCGCGTAGCTGTTGTTTTCATTAACATTCGATCCATCTGTGTGCAAACCTAAAAATGCTGGTAAGACCATCGTTTAGTCTGTGAAACACAGTTAGCTTGAAACATTACCTGTAACAGTTTTTTGGCACACTCTGGATGGCTGTTTTTGGCGGCGAGGTGCAAAGCCGTAAACCCTGAGGTAAAAAGAGGAAACGTGAGTTTTGCTCATTAAGCACTGCTGACATAATGTAAGACATGTTTTGCAAACCGGTCGTGTTCTAACAAACCTGATGCGTCCTGAAGAGAAACATCCGCCCCATGCGCAAGAATGACTGCAAGGCATTCGGCCTGACCTCGAGTGGCCGCTACATGGAGACTGAAAAGGACAAAACTGTGGTCATACACTCAATGAGTAGCAGTTGACTCTGTTCTTGGTGCATAACAGTAACATGACTTGCATTATACTAAGTGTAACTTGTTTGCAGGTTTTATGTTGGTTTTTAAGGGGACACCTTGGTTTAAACGGTGAGGCAACTATCATCTCTGCATATATGGCTGTTTGTTCTAAGGCAACTGTAAACCACTCAGGTGTAAATAAGTTAAACTGATGTAGAGTTGTTGTTTCATACCATGCAATGAGACAAAAACAACCAAGAAATGCAGTCAAAAAATGATGTGCAGAACAGCCAATTCTCTAAACTCTAAGATCTACGAATATATGAAAATCAATATATTTCACCAAGAACTGTCCAGGTTAAGACTGACAAACGTTTCAAATTCTCCATTAGTTAGAGCTTTATAAGGACTAGTTAAAGCTGTATTATATATTTAGAAGACACTGACTCTCATGGACCAATTATGTCACATCTGTTTCCCGGTAACCATTTATTTACCACATATGGAAAAAACACACTGACAGTTTTCTGAAAAAGCTGTAATGTTCCACAACAGAGATACATGAAGATCACTAAATGATGACTGAAGCTCTCGTCTCGGTTCCCAACATCTCCTTTTGTCCCTCACAGAATAAACATCTATCCGTTTAATCCGCAGGCCCTGTGTTTAACCAAAACTAAACGGTCAATGATCTGGTTTTTAATTAATATGAAGTGTGCTCTCACAATACTGTACAAGGTTAATAACACAGTCACCAGAGCATATCACCACCAAATCACATGAGGTTTGGGAAATACAGCGCGCTTCTGTTATCCGCATGTGCCCCTCCGGTTCGCGATGCACAAGCCCCCCGGCACAATGAACTCCTGAAATGAGCAGATAAGGATTTATTGTGAGCCTGCGAGAGCGTTTCCGCTCAAGTCGTGCTGATGCAAAACACTGGAGACTCATTCAGGTCAGCAGCATTTGAGTTCATTATTTACGTGGCGAGTAGATCAAACTCGTCTCCCTCCATTCACTGAAGCTCATTTACTGACGGATCCCCGCTGTGCCGCTCGTACCAATGCTTCTGTTCGTTCCTCATTGCTGTGTGGTGGCGTACATTTATTTAAATTTGTGGTGATTGTTAGTGTAGTCGTGACAATTACTATTGCTTAGCATGAACTATTAAAACAATTATTAAAGTTTGATCTGCAGTGCTGTTGCTACAGGCATGAAGTTTATGTGTTATGCAGATTGTTGACATTATACAGATAACAGGGTGAAGGCTGGACTTGAGCCATATCTAAATATGAGAAAAAGTTTGGCTTATAAGCATATAGAAACTCACCCTAGCAACACACTAGCAACACCCTAGCAAGATCCTAGCAACACCCTAACTTGAAACACCTTGGCCAACAGCCAGAAGACTCTACCATTGAGGCAGTAAGTTTAGCATGAGAAAACATCAACTCAAATGGTAAGAAAAATACAAAACACACAAGAGCAGATTTAACTTTCCCAGTATTCTCGCAAACTAAATATGTCCACTTCATTTTATACCATGTAGACATAAGCATGTAATTATTCAGGTTCAGGCCAGAAAAAAACTATTTATCTCTGCCAAGACTAAAGAAACAAAGCACACACACTGCTTTGAACTACTAAACCATATAATTAGGTCCACTTTCTAGATTTTTCAAGCAAACATCCGACCCAAACAAAGTTTAAGAATGAAAAACAAAGACAGCGTGTTGTTCTAGCCTGAGAGAGAGCACACAGACTGATTAAATGTGTCTGAAATGTGTTGGATAACAGCATCTGAAAATGTAAAAGTACATGTTTAAATTGAATGACTAACATAAACAAACTTATGCATTTAAATGTAAACATCTGCTGCTAAATAAATGGCCTGACAAAACAGAGTTTGTGTTTAAAACTAGTTTGTGTTTAAAAAACACAATCCACTTTTATTCCTCTGTTACTTCACAATGCAAACAAAAATTTAATGCACGTCTCAAACGGCCTGTAGAACATATAGGTCAATGTTTAAATCAATATGGCAGAATCAGCCCAGTTCCCAGTACTCACGCAGATTTGCCTTCGCTGTCAAGTTTGGTGGAACAGGCTCCTTTCTTTGACAGGAGGGATGTGACTTTGTCGGTGTCACCATGTTCAACGGCACTGAGGAGACGTTCGTCATTCTTGTTCCATTCATGAGCCTAAGAACCGAAATGTCATATAGAACATTCATAAATCAGTCTTGAACAACAATCAGAACTCCAAAATAAACATTCTGGCTAGTATTCTAGGAATTTGCAAACCCACTAACCCGCAAACTATAGACACAACAGGAGGTTCAAATAGGGGTCTTGTGTCCATAAAATAGTCTTTTATCCCAGCATTAAGAATGGGATGTGCTTTATGATAGAATTCCTGTCTTATCAGATGGAAATCCGGTTTTGTAGCTACAAAGACAAAATCTTTGACAGCTTGAAATAATATTTGTTGTTTTATTAAAAGGGCAAGTATTTCAGGTTAACGGTTACAACATGTTTGTCCTGTTAGCCAACCATAGCAGAGCATTTAAATACCCTCACAAGACTTTTAAAACAAAACAATACTTACAATATAATGTTCTTCAAAAAAAAAAATGAGATAAATGAAAAGTAAATTAAAAGAAATAACAATAGAGGGATGCAGATCACATCACTGAACAAACATCAGGAAAAATATGAGACACACCCTCCAAACCTCCAGAACGAGAAATGATGCAATGACAATGTATCTGGCCTTGCATCTGAGGCAATATAATCAAAATGAGGTGTTAATGTACAAACGCTGGCAAACGCTGTGGTGTGTTTTTCCTCCTTCCAAGCTTCCCATGTTAACACTTACAAAACCACACAAAGACAGACTCAAACCACACAAACAACCAGCAGAATCGCTGCGGTCTGAGCCGGCGTGTGAACCCACTGATGAAGCCTGAATTTCACCTATAATCCTCATGTATCCCAAGGGGCAAGAGATGCCTGTGGCATGAATCACTTGGTGTCCTTTCTGTTCTTCTCTACCTCACAGGAAACACAGGAACTGATGAAATATTTTCCTTATAAGGGTTTATTCACTGCTGAAACAAAGCTAAGCCAAAAAAACATTAAAAACGTGTCCTTACAACTGACAGGAAAACAATGTTCGAAGCTGAACATATGAACTGTAAAACTTTTTCACTTAGTAAAGCTATCATTTTATAATATAAATGTATATATAAATATATAATTTTGTGGAAAGCAGCAGTGCTCAAGAGGTTGATAGAATTAAACAAACAACAAACTAATCTGCGACCAAAGCATGCCGAGGTCAGTCGACGAAACGCAGAGGCCAGCGCTGAAGTCTGTAACTATTTATAAGCGCAGTGTAACTCTACACGACCCACAGCAAACCTATTTCTGGAAACTGTTTGACTTTGGCCTACTATCAGCAATCAGCTGATGCTATATAAAGTCATACAGTACAACAAAAACAGGCATGTTTAAAGAAACGGTGCTTGAATTAATCTGCAGGCCTTCTCAGCAATATTCTGATATTGTGTTTCTACACAGACAAGATGGGAAAATTAATCTGGGACTCTAAAATTCCCTCTGATAAGCAGAGATACAGACTTAATCTGGGTTAAAGCTTGTTTAGTTCTGTAGGCCAGAAGACTGACTCGCTGAACTAACGTGGCATGCATGCGCACACACACACACACACACACACACACACACACACACACAGAGACAGATAGACACTGAGACAGACAGGCACCCACAGACAGGCAGACAGACAGACACACACACAGACAGTTTTACAAGCACGCCAAACAGTCACAGTACAATCAAAGTTCATTATTGTTCATTATTTAACTATTTACCTCTGAATTGCCATAAAAACATTCATTAAACAATACACTTGTGTGCTATAACTTTATTATTGCATAGTTGTTTAACTATTAAACAAACTAAAATGACTCAATGATTTTCAGCCACACAGAGCTGTGAATTATAGGTTATGGGCATCTAAGAGGACTTTTTAGGCAACTAAAATACTGAAGTCTGCTTGAAAGGTTACATAAAACCTTGTACAGAAACCAAAACCAACTTTAAACATTTAGCAATAGCCCAGAGATTTCCTTTTTGTCTTGGTGGGCCTTTGCACAAACAGGAAACACTTAACATTATCTCAAAGAGCCTGTAGGACTGAAACAGCACCGGAGAACAGGGACACATGCAGACACAAACACTAGCTCCACCCATCCCTGAGTGTAAGTCTTTTATCTGATAAAAGGTCCTCTTCAGCCAAGCAATATTTATGACCAGAAGCAAGACAAGCGGTTTGTACACACACTAAAAATGCTGGGTTGTTTAAACCCACGGCTGGGTAAAATCTGAACAGGATAAACCATTAGGTTATACAATAACCTGCTGGGTTTTACTGGGTTTTACTGCTGTTTTAATAACCCAGCACAGGTTAATTTATAACCCAGCACAGGTTAATTTATAACCCAACAGTATGTTCTGTCCAGACTTTACCAAACCATGAGTTTAAAACAACCCAGCATTATTTTTAGAGTGAATCAACGGTTTTAATGTGAAATTGTGTCATCTGTTCAAAAATATAGGCAGTTAACTAACTAGGAAAACTAGGAAATTATTAAAAATTAATAATTGTCCATCTTATGGCCCTTTTACATATTAAATTGCTTAATCACTTTGTCATTAAATGCTCATACTGTACACTGCTATATTTCCCACTGGTAAAACAAAGAAATAATAAAGGATAATTTTCCTTCCTCACCAAAAGGCAAAACAACGACTTGCCAAATTGTGACCCTTGTACTCAACACATCATTGCTGAGAATGTTCACTTTAAATGCCTCTACAGCTAAATCAAACATGAGGCCTTATTGCGGATTTCATGTACAAGCCGTGTGCCAAACATGCTAAATAGAAAACTGACTCAGTGATGAATGGATTCATATTGCTTGTTCCTGTACACAAGCCAGCTGGATCAAATGCTCGCGCACCACGTTAGCCCATGTGAACTAGCTGTTTGAACGCTGGCTTTCAGACTAATGGCTTCTCAAATTCAAAAGCTGAGGCAGAACACCTTGAGAAAACACTGGACTTTGACCTCTTATCACACGAGTCTCTGTTCAAGTCTGGCACTAACAGTGTTCAGCCCCTGAGCCATTAAACTCGGCTGTACGGCTAAAGCTTGGTCCACTTTTCTCAAATTCCTGAGATGACAAATCACAAATGGAGTGCTGAGTGCTCGGAAAGAACATTCCTGTCTTTTAAATAGAGCATCTAAAACCGTGAGCAACTATATTTATCATTATTACATAAAAAGAGGAGACATGCCGAATTTAACTCAATACAGATTACAATCTTTGTGTTGTGTAGTCAAATAATGAGAACACCAGCAAGGGTTGGTTGCTACGAAAATGCAATTACAATACCAAGATATTCACCAGTGATTTCTTATAAACAGATAAAAGAATGAACTTATATCATAAATGAAATAAAACACTGATGTACAATTAGTACAATTAAACAGTTTCACAAAACTAGGGAAGACAAACTGATGTCCTGAACAAAATGTCCTTGTATCTGTGTGTGTGTGTCAACAATCCACTTTCTGAACTTCATTCTATCATTAAAATCTTAAGACGTTTTTGTCATTTGTCTGTTGTTTCACATGATATCTGTCTGTTATTTTCTGTTAATTCAGTGTAGCAGCGATGGCTGTTTAGCAGGGTGAAAGTACGCTAAAGACATAATCTTCTCTTAATCTCATGATTAGATTTTCAGCCATGTGGCATATTGATAAAACCCCAGTGAACAGAGAGGAGTTTCAGTTCAGTTTATACCCGCTAATACAGTGTGAACGCATATTGTGGATCTGTTAAGAGTGGTTTGAATTCTTATTTCAGATTCACGCTTATGGTCTCGGTAGACAAACAACAGCTGTTGCAGTTACTCCCGTTTCCCTGAAAATTTGGCCCTGCGACTTTTTCACACATAGTTCTGAAAATACTGAGATAGTTGTAAAATATGATTTTTCGAACCGTCCCCCTACCCCCACTCACCAAGTTATTACTAGTTATATACACACTCTCCTCATATTACAACCTCCTATTACCAACACAGCACCAGAACACTTATGTGGGAAAATCTTACATGCAGCAATGCCTCTATGATGTTTAACAAAGTTCAGAAATGAATTTACTGTTCCACTGAAGCTCAGAGCTTTGAGCAATAACTTCTCTCACAAATTGTTGGAGCAGAGGTCCACCGATGGATTAACCTCCAAATAAATCACAGAGATGTGGTCTAAGCCCAAAATATAGCAGACCTGAGGAATATGAGGGGCAAGTATTTGCGGCTCTGGGAAATAAATGTGAAGTTATGGCTTCCAGAACCTTCTAATACCAACCATATGAACGTTGTCTGAAAACAATGCATCTTTTCTGCTAAACTACAGCTGAAATTGCTGAAACTATTCCAATGTAGAGTCCTTCACATTAGTTTCAACAGATATGAAGATCAGAAAGACAAAAACCACATGAGCTCTTACAGCCATGACAAACCAAACATACAAAAAACATCTGCAGCTCAATTTAACTTTTAAAGATTCATTATCACATTTCACCAAGCTCATCCTCTCGGAAGAATGCAGCGAAAAGCTCAGCTTTGTTATTTTTATACTCTTGAACTTAAATTGTCCCGCTGCCAAATCTCTTGAAAGATGCGTACAGATAATTTGCCTCTGAAAGACATGAAACGCAGATGTTACAGAATACAATGCTGAGAAGACGTTGTTTTATACTGTTTTATACTGCATTTATAGCGAGTTTAAAGTGGCTATAAATTGGAAAGTATGCCCACAAAGGTATTTTTTTACAGTCTGAAATTTCATTTATATATTTAGTGTCCAAATGAAACACTTGCTAAACATCCAAAAGGGTGAAACTTGCCGTCTATTGTATATAATGCCACACTAAACGCCAGTTAGAAATACCTAGAGCATGTAAATTTGATCAATTCTTAAGGCAGTAAGGCGTGCAAAACAGTTTAATTCCTGAAAACCCCTCACAAATAAACTGAAAAGGTAAATGAAATAAATTGCACTGCTGTGGTGAGCAATCATCACACAAACACTTATCTGACATCAGCGTCTTACAGCAACATGTAATCCCTGCGGTTAACAGAGCGAATGCACCCGTTTAGGGATGCCGACGCTCTTGATGTAAAGTATTCTGTGACAAATTTCCCTATTTGATAAAACTGACATTACTTCATGTTGACTGAATGTTGAGGCGACTCAAACTGAAAGCTCACAGCATGTGTGTCCTGGATAACAGGAAACATTCACAGCGTGTTGGGTAATGCTTTCAACGTTATCAAGACATTCTTTCAGAAACAATACACATATTTAGATTTGTTATTAAGCTGGTAGAGGAACATTTAAAAAAACTTCGAAAATGAAACGTTCAATAACGGTTGTCAAACCAAGTAATACCATTAATACAACACCTAAACAACAGGATGTTTTAGAAATTCCAAGAACACTAAAAATAACGTTCTTGCAACCTTGGCGAAACAGATGAAAGGTGATAATCAGACAAAAGAAATGGCAAGTGTAACCAGGCAAACATATGTACATCAGAATCAACACAAACCCTGAGGTTTTGTGGGGGTTAGGCGTTAGTTAATCTCTACATATCGGGCAGCTGGATCTAAACTAAAACAAAAACCCTCTTCTTAATACGGATACCTGCTGTGCCCATTCTCATCCGCTTTACTACACTGCTGCCAGACTCCATCTGAGTGGTCATGTGGGGCATTCTCAGGGTTATCTGCTCAGCTCTGATTGGTACTTGTGGGAATGGATGACAGATGTAAACATCTGATTGGCTCCAAATCTAAATCAAGCACACAGAGGGTTTGAAAAATCATATGGGGTCGGTTGTTTGTCCAATGTAGAATGAATCATCCAGCAGTCTGGCAAAACCTCACAATCTTTAAAAAACATATTATTTTAAGCAATCATTTTGATGTTTTCTGGCACAACCGATGATATGAGAATTAAAACACCTGGCAGCGTCAATAAAATGTGCTATTTATAAGGCAACCTACTTTTGGAAAGGCTACTGGACAGTTACCCATGGCAAGGGTAGACCATAACCCTCTCCCTTTAAGGTTTAAGCAGCTACCTACTGCGTCTATGAAAGGTGTCAGACTACCACAAAGGATTAGCGCTTAGCCAGTCCGTGATGACCTAGCAAATACAGTTGGATACAGAGGGGGGAGGGATGACACATTCATGTTCTTAGCAGCCTCACCCTGAAGGGTTTTGTTGGGCCTGTGAAATAGCATAGACTCCGATTCAACCCACAAAATATATATTGCACAGGAGACATCAACTTTTGCCATCTGAGGCTATACAGTGCAATAAGGTTGTGTTTTTGCCCTCACACAGCAGGGACCCCGTTTCTAAAACGGCTCCCCTGGCAGCCGTTTCTTACCGATGAGGTAATTCCGCAAGGTTTTCAAAGCACAGCTAACCTTATCAACATCCAGACTACCTCCCTTCTCAACCCATTTTTCCCAGAATACAGAAAGTGACCTAAGGTGAAACTAAAACACCATTAACAACATTGCAGACATTGCATCTGCAGACGTGAGTTTTGCGTGAGGAATAAAATCACTTCTTATCTCCAGTGACAGCTCAAGACAGATTTCAGTGAGGGTTTCATCACGCTAAAGGTTGGAGTTAACGCACAAAAGGGCTGGAGCAGGGGCACTAATGAAGTGCTGTGGACATGACTGCATTCCAGATTAGATGCATCTCGTCTGCGGGGAGCCTCGCTCTGGTTCGACAATCTCAGGGCAAAAGTCTGGCTAATGAAAAACACTTCTTGGTTTCGTAATATTTGAACTTCACAATAACTTTGACAATTGACATGAACACTCATCTTATTAGAACAGGCTAAATAATGCGTTCTCTCAACACCTGTCAACATTAAAGAGAAAATTATCTGTCTTTTCAGATCAATCCTGCCAAAGAAAACATGACACCAAATGACACCAAACACAACTAAAGATAAATACAACTAAATGATTAACCTAATTTCATTTCCCTTTCCATTATTAGCAACTTCCTTAAAAATGAAACACAAAGAAAAACAACTAGATGCATCATTGTTCTAGTGAACAGATAAAAGAACGCTATTAACAAACAGCACACTGCTGGGAGACTTTTTACTTGTTAATATGCGATGTGCAATCCCTTGTTATAAGCTAACAATACTGCATTCAGCTCACAATGTTTAACTGAAAGTTCACCGACATACTTGTCATGATATTTCCATCACACCATAGTCATTGTCTAATTTAAGGTACCAATCAAACCAGATAAGAGAATAAGGAACTGTTAACTTCAAAACATAATTGTCATTGTTTTACAAAGCCGGGCAAACTCAGGACTATGAGCAGAACTATGTAGTGTAATGTCAGTAGCACGCTAAACATTGCGGGCTAACATTTAATGACTTACACGAAACATAAATTTAAAAAACTCTGGAGGAGTGCAGCTTTTCCAAATGTTTTCTCAATGACTTAAGCAGATCCTGCCCTGAAATACTCGGCCTTGAAACGAGTTCATGAGCAGATAAAAGACAGTTCTCATCATGTCAACATGAAGTTAAATAAGTGTCTGCAATTGGTTTGCTTTCCCAAAATGTTTATCCTGAAGTGGATACCAGACGTTAAATAGTGTATCTATCCCACAAAGACTCCATGCACCTGGTCCACACCAACCTTTGCCTGATGTTTCTTCAAAACTTACACATAAGGAGTGGAATTTTATGCCACCCTGAGCAGGAGGCTAGAAAAAGTTTTTATGACAGTTTTGAACATGCCACGAATGCCAAAATGTAATAACAATCCTATCTGTCTCTATCGCTCTCGCAAGGTTATGCAATATGTTACGGGCAAACCATGCATGAGGCTACAAACACGTTAAACGCTGGAGGACTAATATCACTAAAACAAGAACTTGGCAATCAGCTAGTCTTATAAAAGTATTTATCCTGGCAGCTCTGTCTCCTGTTTTGCTCAAGAATGAAAGTCTGGCCCCTCACAAAATTCCTGTACAGTTCTGGACTGACACACAAAACCTAAAATAGAATCAAGATATTTTGTTTCTCTTGTTCTTGGTTACCTCTTTTTCCAACGAACACCCTTTATGGCAAGAAACTGAAACAAGACTTTTGATTGGTGGGGATATGGGTTAGCGGTGATACTGCAGGCAGAAATGAGGATAAACGGCAGCTAATGCATCAAAAACAAACACAAAGGCGGTTACTTGTTTAAAAACAAAATACCAAAATCAAACAAACAGGTCAATTACTTTGGCAACTTCACAACGCAATCCCATGCTATAGCTGAATAAGTGTGCACACAAAGCAAGCTGGCTGCAAGCGATTTGATTTCTTTATAAAATGATGGCTAAGTATTGTTTCTAGGCAACCAAATAGTTGTGCAAGCAACACCAACCGATTACTAAACATAAAAAAGGAGTGATATAGCCTCCATACAAGGAGAGAAAGCAACATTATGAGCTGTGAATGTGGCTATGGTGAACTCGCTCTTAGCAACATCCTCTGCGAATGCTAAAAATGCCACTGCGCCCATAGACTGGCACCCGGCTCAGTGCTGTGGTCTGATGATCACGTAGAATTTCATAATAATCATTGTGCTCTGACTCAGCCCGGACGGTTGTGATTTAACAGGCCAAAACATGCAATTATACGCAATAACCTCTCATTCCAGCACATTCCTATACTGCAGACAGGAGCTATAGGTCTGCTGACTCACTGGTGCAAGAAACTCACTCTGGGAATTTTTTACTTTATTCGGAAGTGTGGAAATTCTCAGTCTTAAGATGAACCCTCCCAGTCATGAGTCAGTGCCGAAACTAAGCTACAGACTGATGTCTGATAGTGACTCAGAAACGTTCACACAAACTCATGAGGCTACATCTCGCATTCCAGATGAATGAAAACATAAGCACCCATAAACATAATGTGGAAATATGGCATGTTTAGTATCAGATAAGCAAACGTTACACTAATGTTTAGAACAAGGCTCACATCAACATCAGCTCTCAAAGTGTTTTCATTACAGTTTCTATTTATACTCACATCACTCTTCCTAAACTTTGCCTTCAGGCTCTTCATGTTAGTCCATTCAGATCCCAACTGATACCAGAACACCTGGAAAAAACAAACTTTAAGTCACACACACGGTGCAAACGGTGTCTTATAACAGCGGAAACAGAGAATAAGTTATTAATGGTATAACTAGGACCAAAACTTTGGAGGCAAAGCACAGAGATGGATCAAGTAACAGCGACTGTGTTATTGCCATTGAGTGCGTTTGAATCTCTTGTGTGGACTACTGTGCAGATACTGGAAGTTGTACAAAATGTTGGAGAGGATGTCAAAAGTCCAGACACAGTGAACATCCAAAAATACACATGGATATTATTGGATCTTCTTGGGAAGTCTCCTCGGCAAAGTGAAATGTTTAGATGGGGTGTACAGACAAAAACTAAACTAGTTAAACCCTCAACAAGACAAGAAAAGCAAACAGGACAGACCGCGAGGAACAATAGCAACATTGTGTCCAACTCGTATTGATTGTAAACAATCTCAATGCATTGAAAAGACCAAAAATAAAAAGACTGAACTATTAAGTTTGCAAAACAAATGCGAGAAAACTGCGCAATATTTGAAAGAAATGAAGAGTTCAGATTTGTGCACTTACCCACTTTGCAAAAGTTAAGCCGCACGGACAAACACACCTCGGGGGATTGTCGCTAACAGACTTTCCCGTGTGGTATTTAAAGTGCTTCGTATACCTTTCGGTGCAACGTGGAGACGTGAGGGCAAACCGGCGGTAAACGCGAGCGGTGGGGCAAATGGGGCAAAACCCGCAGCAAAGTTACTCAGCGGCGAGATCCATTCAAGCGGCGCTGCGACGCTTCCCCGGGCAGATCGAGTGACGTCACCGCCGCCCTGTCCTCGTGACCACCGGGTTGACCGTGTACGTTTAAGTTAGACACCGTTTATTTTATTGTTTTATCTTTCATCGCGTTATCCGTCCTTAAAAACACGCCGTTTGTGTTTCTTCTACAACAGCGACTGTTGTTAATGAATTATTTCCTTATTCGTTCATTGATTCATTCATTTGATGAGTGTCGTAACTGTGTTTGGTCAGAAATGGTCACCATGTCAAGATCACGTCATGATGCATTATATTATATTATATTATATTATATTATAATAATTTTATTATAGCATTAAATGGAGGACAGACGTAGGATGATCCGTATTATTCTGTATGTACTGTAGGCTATTCACAGAAAGGGTGGGATGGTGGGATAGTAACCTATTTTCCACTGGGACCGTAATTGCCCCCAGGGTGGGAAGCCAAACGTGAGGACAAATTCAATAGTGACCTACTATCTGATGAAAGGGGGGGTTGGGGTGGGTCACGTTCAACCCTGAGAACGCATTGGGAACGCATTGAGAACGTTTCTTCAACGTTACTTACTTATCATAGTATTATTGTGTGATTTTTGGTAAATGAAAAATGAATGAAAAACAGTTTTTGCACATTCTTTATATATATATATATATATATATAAAACCACTAAGGGGAAATAAAGGCTTGTGCCGTAATAACATCAGACCCTTTCTGTATTATGTAATTGTGGCTGTCAACTACAAACGTCCACGGTTCGTATGACAAGCAGCCCATCTTAATTCCCCCAGAGCCGAAGCACATCTGTGGTCAGGCACAGCCATAAACACCCACCCCAGCTTGTCTCGCAGGTTAACTTGAGGTTGTCTCCGGTGGTCTTTTGCCTCAAGCCACAGAAATGTCAAAATAACAATACGTTTTAACAGAGAGTATTTAGGTTACTCACTTAAATCACTGTCATGAGAAGAATATGTAAATGTGAAGAACACATTTAGAGCAACAGCCTCAAGCCACATACAAAGTTGCTTTACAAGTTTAACTTCTCTGAAAGAAGAAATAAATAAATGACACTCAATCACTTCTCACATCCTTTAGATTAAATCCATCCCTGATCCTTAAGACAAACAATTAATTGCAACAGGGAATGGATGGATGGATCTCACACACATCACTATTGACCAGTACATTTGTTCATACCCTCAGTGCCTCTTAGTGGCTGAACATGGATTGTAATGGTACGACTTTACCTCAGTAACTACAGCTGCAGGTACAACAGATTCTCCAATTCTCCAAGGCCAATATGTCACAGTATGCCATGAAAGGGCCTATGGCATATTAGCGTTATTGATAGCCTATAAGAATATTATTTAAATAATTATTAAATTCTATAAGATTTTATAAACAGTCCACCTATTTATTTCTAAAAAGCATGTTAGTCTGTAGACTCAAAGTAGATTGATTCAGTCATATTATTGTATAGTTATATATGTTAATATAACTATTACTGTTTGTAGAATAACTCTTCAGTACCAGTTAATTTGGTGCAAAAGAAACTATATTTCACCACATTATGCACATGATGGGCCTGCCTGATACATGACAGTTTGTTTCAGGATAATGAAACAGTGTACATCACTGTATGCATATTTTTACATGCATATTATAATATATGCAACCGCTAGTATGACACCTAGGATGATTATATAACTTAAAATAAAACCTAAAATAAACAAACAAATGCATTAAAACTTAAAACCTGAAGATTTTACTTAAAGTAAATTTGATTAAGTTGGTAAATAAACCGCATAGTTGAAAGTTCATTGCAGGGCCACGACTTCCTAACTTCAGGTTACAAGTTTCTTTGAAGTGCTTCTGCGACACTAAGTTAAAAATGAAGTTAAAATGAAACCTTTGAGCTCCAAGGCTGATGATCCCCTTGGAGACCCTTAGAGACTTTCTCTTAAATTAGCGGAAGAAAAGTTTGGTACTTAAAGTTGTCTGTCCAGGAGGGGGTGGTACTGTTCTGTTATAAGTACCGTTTCACTCAAGTATATTGGGCCACGTTTGGCCACCGTCCCTCTTTGTTCTGCTAAGATCAGACTCAGTTAATGAAAGATCTTTGGACGTTATCCACATCCATGAGACATAATTCAGGAAAAGCTTTAATGTATTGAGTGAGAACGTCCACGTAAACGTAAAAGTCCTTATAATGCAACACGAACCGACAAATATTCCAACACATTTTAATATTTCAATGCATTAAAGCAGAAATATTGATATTATCACATTGCAGAGTTATAGCGACTGCATGTGTTGTGAATATGAACGCAGTCAAAAAACTGAAGGTTTTCTTGATGGGCTTCATTGCAAAACGTGTTTAATGGTGCAAAAGACAAACAACAAAGAAAACAATGTCAAGTAAAGGAAATATCTTATCTGCTCTTCAGGAGAGAGAGAGAGAAAGAGAGAGAGAGAAGGAGAGAGAGAGCATTTTTTTGGCCTTTTTTGCATTACAACGCATCTCGAGTATTGACAACTAATGGCTGTATATTATGTCTCTAGGCGGTGTTGTTGAATTGCTTTTTGACTACGCTGTGAATCCAGAAAAGGTGTTTTTTCGAAAGGAAAGTGTACACGGTCGGTTTCCTAGGTTTGCCGCATCCTCTTGCTCCCGAAACGATCCCAACAATGTTTCTCTTACACTCCAGCGGTCCACCAGAGTCTCCCTAAAAGAAGTCAAAAGAAAACAGTTGAGACATCTCCTCTCCAAACAGCCGGATCAAAGACACAAGCATGACATACAAAACAAGTGCCTCTGTGTTTCCTCGTGCTTCCCGCACACAGCATGTCACCCGTGATCTCAACATCGTTCTTGTACTGATCCTTGCATTCATCTCTGTCCACGACTGTCACCTCTAACATCTGCAGTTTATCAGAAGCTCCGAGATCTTCCGTGTCATCCCTCCCCCAGCCTGTCACAACGCATCTCGTCCCAGATTCAACGTCTTGCTCCTTTTTAGGGAGCGTTTTTGGTTTCGCTTTCACTTTTTTGCTCAGCTGCAAAACAATAAAACATCACATGATGTGATCCGTGCGTTTGGAAACGCTTTGCTATAGTTGCACTTACTTTAAGAAGCATGATGTCGTGTTCTTTAGTCTTAAAACTGAACTTGTCGGGGTGCCTGAAGTCAATGACACCAACGCGCTCAAAGCCTTTATGCATTTGACTCAAAGACAGGGTTCCTATGAGAACTGTCACAGATCCTTTATTGTTAAATAACCTGAAAACGAGAAGCTCTTAAAAATACTTCCAGACATACTGTGTGTGTGTTTTCTTTTAATAATGTCTATACTTATTATTATATATTGGTAGGTTTGCAAAATGTTACCCTTTGCAATGTGCAGCCGTCAAAACCCACTGATGTTTAATGAGAATCCCTCCACAAACGTGTTTCTGGTCGTTCTGAATGGACACCATCCATGGAAGAAGTTTTTTCACATCTTCACCTCCAATAATAGACACTTCAGAGGAATCTGAATGACAGATTAAACAGGAGTCACAGATTAAACAAAAGCAGACKGATGAATTTGATGTGTGAACTTTTCAATCCAACTGTGATGAGAATTACCTGCCACTTTTAAAAAGGCAAACACCAAAAACTGAAAGACAATCAAACAGCCACCGACATCCATTCTGCTGTCCTATAGAGGTCTGTGTGTTGTGTAGACATCCAACAACATGAAGATCAAGCAAAACTCTGTGTAACACACTTATATGGAGACCCTGTAGCTGTTGTTCTGTGGGCAGAATTGTGGGTGTGTTTCTCACTTGTGATGCATCAACGTGTTGCACCTGCTTTTGCATATTGTCACAAGTTTATATGTCAGGAAAAAACATCACAAATTATCACCACATACTGGTTTTATAAGCTGAAAAAGTAAAAGTGTGTGTGTGATATGTCACTCCCTAAAAGATTTAAACAATAATTTAAAAATAATGTTATATTTGGGTACAACATGTCAAAAACATCTGTAATATGATGTCATCACAAAAGTGTATCTTATTTAATAATGCTAAAACCCAGTTTACAAACATTAAAACAATTTCCAGTAATTTCACACCATAAGAGAAAGAATTGTGAGAGAACAATGAAAAACTGTAGATGTATTACTTTAATATAAGATACACAATCCATGTACATGTTTTTTGTTTATCATCTACTTTAAAATGTTAAAGACATGTTAGGAAAATCAGTCACCATTTTATGAATACACACTTAATCTGGATTACAATTACAATTTTTATTTAGTTTCATTAACTTTTGAACTAGATTAAGCATCTGTTCATTAACATAGTACAATGTAACCTGTTTGGTTTCTAATAGGTTGTGCTGTTGAATTGCTTTTTAATTATGCCATTGATCCAGGAAATGTGTTTATCCGAAAGAAATGTGTACACCGTTGGTTTTTTGGGATTCCCACATTGTGCTGTTCCTAAAACGATCCCAACAAGGTTCTTCTTACATTGCAATGGTCCACCAGTATCCCCCTAAACCAATAAAAACAGGTTCTGTTCTTTCAGACAGTTCCTCTTTAACAACCATAGATTTAAAACAAAAATATCACGTACCCAACAAGTGCCTCTGTTTTCCGTCATGTTTGTGGCACAAATCACATCTTCAGTAATTTCAGGAAACTTCTTGTAAAAACTTTTGCATCGTTTTCTGTCCACAATCGACACCTCCAGCATTTGCAGTTTATCAGAAGCTTCATGAATTTTCGGATCTTCAGTTCCCCAACCTGTCACAACACATCGTGACCCGGTTCTAATGTCTTCTTGTTTCTTAGGAAGGTCTTTTGGCCTCACTTTCACTTTTTTGCTTAGCTACAGAAATGAAAACAGCGCTTAAACGCATTCTGTGGAAAAGGGTTAGAATGTGTAAAAGAGAGCTTTAAATTTGTACATACCTTTATTAGCATGATGTCATCTTGTTTAGTTTGTTTATTGTATGTTTTGGGGTAAAAATAACGGAGAATGCCAACACGCTGAGAGCCTTTTTTAAGTGAACTCAGAGACAGAGTGCCTACAAGAACTGTCACAAGTTTTATGGGTTCTCTGAAAGTTAGAAAGTTACATAATTTAATGAGTTACATTTACTTTACTAACACCTGCAAGGCATTTGTTTCGAGCTAACCACCACCTGCCACTTCAAAAATACACTATTATCATTCTATAGGAACACAAGGTACTATCAAGTTGTCAAATCTGATCTATACAAAAAAGCAGTGATCACACTTCCTGCATGTATCCTGTAGCTTCTTCCTCATTAAAATGTTGAGGATAATGAGGAAGGAATGCCTTCATGAGCTAAATGGGCATGCAGCTGCTGGTTTACAGATTATATATCCTAAAAATATAATATGCTGCACATAAGCATTGCTGTTAGTTTGTATGTTGAAAGTAACTGACTTACTCTCTGCACTCAGCAGCCGTCAAAACCCACTGATGTTTAATGAGAATCCCTCCACATACGTGTTTCTGGTCATTCTGAATGGACACCATCCATGGATGAAGTTTTTTCACATCTTCACCTCCAATAATAGACACTTCAGAGGAATCTGAACGACAGATTTAACAGGAGTCACAGATTAAACAAAAGCAGACGGATGAATTTGATGTGTGAACTTTTCAATCCAACTGTGATGAGAATTACCTGCCACTTTTAAAAAGGCAAACACCAAAAACTGAAAGACAATCAAACAGCCACCGACATCCATTCTGCTGTCCTACAGAGGTCTGTGTGTTGTGTAGACATCCAACAACATGAAGATCAAACAAAACTGTAGCTGTTGTTCTGTGGTCAGAATTGTGGGTGTGTTTTTCACTTGAGACGCATCAACGTGTTGCACCTGCTTTTGCATGTTGTCACAAGTTTATATCATGTCTGTTAAAAAATGATCTAACCTTTATAATATTTCTTTCATAAACAAGTTTACATTGACATATAGGCACTTACGGTTGCATTTGTATTGATTGTGATCAATAACTGTCTGAGCCCCACAGATTATGCTTTAATCCTGCCAGTGCAACAGATTCTGTGAACAGATCTTAAAGATTTCAAGCTAAGACAGAATATTCCACAGAGTCCATCTATGGAACGATGTAGAGTAAACAAAAAACAGTATCTTTAAAACCTGAATGTTCCTGGGGAATCCTTAAATCTTCCTGAGAACTTCTATGCAGCCTTAAAAATCACACTTATTTACTCAAGGAACTTTAGTGTGCATTTAAAGTCCCAGCTGGACTGAAATGGGGCCTAGAGTGATCCAATCGGTTCTTGAAAATCTTTTAATTTTTACGCTTCGTGTTTTGATTCATTGCTTTGCCATAGCCGTGCTCATCTGTTAAAAAGAGTCTGAGAGCGGTTCTGTGACATATGAGTTCAGACAGGTGGGCTGATAAAGAGTCTCATCAGGGGACATGTTCCCCCTCACAGACGTAGATTGATGTGAAGCTGAAGCAAGTAACGGCAGTTTTTCACACCTTCAGAAGCTTCAAAGCCGAGCTCACGACTGCAGTCGCCCGACGAACTAACCTCAGTTCCTCAGTAATCACAGCTGAAGATTCTACTGAAGACTCGTCAAAACAGGAAACCCAGGAAAAAATGAATCACTTTTTCATACTTTATGCACGGTTTGCCTCATAATGACTCATAATATACAGTAAAAGCTGAAACAAAAACAACCATTATGTGAAATGGACATATACAAGATTACAAAACAAATGCACTTACAGTAAAGCTGTAATTATAAGACAAGCGAAAGTGACATATTTGTCAGGTACAGCAACCTAAAATGTGTCCTTTACATTTAACCAATACAGAGGAGTGAATACACACACACTCATACTCTCACACAAACACACACACACACACACACACACAGGGCAGTGGGTAGCTCTGCAGTACCCAGGGACCATCAGGGATAAAGATGCCCTGCTTAAGGGCACCTAAATAATTTCTGGCTGGCAGTGGGAATCAAACCAGGAACCTTGGGGTTACAATTCCAACTCTCAAAGCATTAGGCCTCTACTGCCCCTAAGTCAAATAAAGACTATAAATATTGCAGGAAATTACAAGTATGAATCGATGTATGTATGTAAGCACATACTTACAGCTACAGTCTATAGCATTACAGCCTTGAAACACTAATAGGCACATTCTTTTACATAATACTGTCTAAATGCTTTGTAAGAGCACACAGTGTTAAATTGTGTTTCGTTTTTATGTATTTAGGCACGAAAATAACAAGAGATATGACCTGTCAAGGATGTTTGTACCATAATATTTCACCACCCCTGTCCTGTCATTTTTTAAAATATTCTGCATCAACAAGGGAACAAGAATTTAAAATTTACCAAACTCTTATCAAATGTTTATATATTCATGGACTAAGGAACTGCACGGCTTGTCAGTTTCATCTGACTGGATGAGTTTCAAAAGCTACTAAAAGTTTTAAAAATCAGTAAAAGATTTCAAAACCAGTAAAAGTTTGCTGTTAGAGCCAAATGTTGAGACTATAATTTGAAATAAACTGAATTTATGTAAATTCAACGTTTGTATAATCTGGTAGAACAGCAAAAGGTTGAAATTGTAAATCTTTCACACAAATACACTTTTGCAGAATTCCTGGGTGGAATTTATAGAAGCTATTTTACAACAAGAAGAAATCATGGGAGTTTACGGAAACAACATAATATACAAATACACAAATAATCCAGCGCTGTCACAGATTAAATTGACTGGGCTAATGTCTCTGATCCAAACCACATGTGTTTTTCCATCAATGAATTCTGGTACTTGAAGCCTTAATTGCACAGTTCAAGCACATTTGGTGTAATTATTCGTAAATATGGAAATTCGTGATGGTCTAATTCTTGCCTTTAGCATATAAGAAATTCCCTATAGGTGGTGATTCTCAAAACATCTCACAAACCAAAATGCATCTGAATGTTATTTACTGTCTCTATAGCGGATTATAAACGGTGAAACTTTATCACAGAGATTTGATGGAGTTCACAAAAGCTAGAAGCCACCTGGTGTGTTAAAGAGCTTTAAATATTAATGAAAACAAAGTACTTGAAATTCTTGCACCAATTACTGAAGTGGAATTAGTCACAGACACAGATGATGGAATTTAAGTAGCAGAAATATGAATTTACCCAGAACACAGTTTTGTGAAAACAAGACGTAGCCGTTTTATTCTGTATTGAAGAAGCATAAAAGAGAAAGACACTAAACAGACAAAATGTGACGTGAACGTTCTCAGAATATTAGCAACATAACATTCAAAGTTATCAACATTATTCATTTTAGTGAAGTTAGTAGAATATACATACATTATCAAAAACATAATTATTATGTGAATTATGTGAAGACAACGTCTATAAAACCATGTTAAACATTTATTGCTAATGTTTTGGTTACTTAATGGCAATGTTAGGGGATGTTCTTATAAACTAAAAATGCTAGCTGGGCTGTAAACATTTCTTTTTCATTATTAAAATATGTTCTTAAAAACAGATCATGACCTGTCTGAAATCTTTATGTAAATAAATTATGTAGCACAAATGAATGACATATTCTGACAGAAGGATGAGTTATCACACGTAATATAACCAGACATTTCCAGTTTCAGTGCATTAGATTCATTCACTATTTTACAATAGAATCAGTTTGTGTGGATATGCGACATGTTGAACAATATCAATTAGAGAGCGAGAGCCAATCCGGTCACCAATACACATCCAGCTCTTGTTTATTTCTCAGGGAAATTGATTTCCTGAGGGAATAAAAGAATTGAATGGGATATCAATCGGATAAATGAAAAAACTGGATCTGCCACAGTGGGGGCAGCTACCAGTGACAACATTTGTGACTGTCACTCAGCCTGAAGCAAACAAAAATAACAAACTGCTCCTCAGGACAATGTGTGCAACCAAACTCTACTGAAAACTGATTGAAACTCAGTCTGAAACTGATGAAGTTATTTTTCCTTTACTTTGAATGTTAAAATACTGTAATAAAATAAATGAGCGTCTAGAGTATTCAATTGACTAAAGCCTGACAGAATGACAATCCATTTGATACAAACGACTTTGATTATATAACATCTTATTATAACTGCTAAGCAAAAAATGAATTGTGCCTTAAGCAATAGAAAAAAGCACTTACAGTATGTCTGTGTTTGTGAAAAACCACTTCTCATGCAAACACAAACAAGCAATGTTTAAACACGTCTGTGGAAACAGAGGAACTTTGTCTCAGACTAGAACTACGTGCCCTCACCTTTGAGCCTAGTGCACTTCAAATGCAACTTTGAAGTGCACTAGAATTATAACGCAAACTATCATGTGTTTGAGGAAACGTGGCTTTGGAGAGCACTTTGATGAGAGGACAGGATCTTATGCGTTCAAAGCTAGCTTGCTGTTGTTAGCCTCTCTGAAACTGCCTACCCTACCCTTAATGGAACTCTTGCCAAGACCAGTGTAAATGGTTAGGCTGAATCAATAACTCCCTAATAATCCCTATTTGTTTTAAACCTGTATTGATTTTGGAGCATCATTGCTGAATTTTTATTGCCTACAGATGCAGGATGAAAATATAGTTCTGACTGACCTTAAAGAGATAAGTTGGTAGTGTTCAAAGAGACGTCTAACGTCAAGTTAGACAAATAACCAACCTGGCCTTGCATGATTGTTCATATATAAAGGTCTAAACCAGGAAGTCTCACTGTTGTGTAGCGTGACAGACTACCTTTGAAGCTGTAACTTGATGTAATATGGTTGCCAAGAAACTGTTTTGATAGGTGGACTCTTTTTCTTTATATTGAGAAGAGACAATGGCGAAAAAGGAAAAAAAACAGAGCCTAAAAAATGTGAGATTACAGGAATCCTGCAGAGGTTCAGACTTCAGCAAAGGACAAATTCTCTGCTGCCACAATCCTATTACATTACCGAGACATCCCAAAAACGTCTGTGGCTGTAGCCGTGAGCTAGCAAAGACGTCACGTAGTTTTGTTGTTGCTTTTTTCTGTTCACTTTAAATTAAAATATTTTCACAAACAAGCACATTTACATTATTTTACTGTATTACCATCACTAACTCTATAAACAGATCAGAGCTTAAAATCCACAGGCGCTGAACCCACAAGCTAATGATGAACTTTGTTAGATCTAGTCAGATACAGCTAATGTGCAAAAAACAGCCCTCAAGCGTCTCACTAATGAATGATTTAAATAGATGAGGGCAACATGATAAAGGATTTGGCGTCTGATGCTAACAAACTATTTTTTAAGAAACCTTATGTCAAATTCTTTTGCTAGTCTGGTTGTATAACAGTACTTATCAATAAAATATACTAGAATTAAGTAGCAAATGCATAAGTGCTTACATACTTACTATCATGTTATAAATTATTTAAAGTAGAACTATAAAATGCATATTTTATGTTGCACTATGTTCTTTTACGCATTGAACACATTTAAATAATAGTAAATATAATAGAATATGAAAGGGCAAAACCCTCAACAAAAATAATGCAATTTTGTATGTTTGTATAATGTGGCCATGTTTATTTTCCACAATGTGAGTTGTTATTTACAAATGCATACAATGCATGGGTTTGTAATCGTATGGGTTTCCACAATGCATTTACTATAGCTGTCCAGGGTTATTTAAACGCAGGGATCACCGTCGCCGTGCGTAAAGCAGACGCTGTCCAATCCATTGAGACTCGGTGCTATAAAAGCGCAGCGGGCTGTCAGCGGCCACGCAGATGCCCACGAAGGACGGATCGGTCACACACACGCCTTATTAAAACGAATCAGACCGCAGCTTTATGTATTTAAACAGCGGGTCTTACATATCGCGTTGAAATGTGTGCGCAAAGACAGCGTTCCCAACAGTCTGTCACTGCAGTCGCACTTTTGGGCGAGCAAAGTTGGACCGGTGAAACCATGGATTGGATTTCCGACACGAACAGCGTGTTTGGCACCTAACGTGAACGGGATGGATTCAATGCAGAAGGCTTTGGAGATGCACGAAGACGGCACAGATAGCGCGCACGCAAGTCTCCTGTTAAGCGATTATAACGGGAGCTTTGTGGTTAACAAGACTAATCTCTCATGGAGTGACTTCCAGGATCTCCCAGATTTGGATAAAACCGACTTCGTGGGAGACGGATCTGCGGTCCTGAGAATCATCATCTCCACTATCTACTCGGTTGTGTGCGCGCTGGGTTTAATCGGAAACATCCTCGTCCTGTATCTCATGAAGTCCAAGCAAGCGTGGAAAAAGTCCTCCATCAATCTCTTTGTGACCAGCTTGGCGGTGACTGACTTTCAGTTTGTTTTGACGCTGCCGTTCTGGGCTGTGGAAAACGCCATGGATTTCACCTGGCTGTTTGGAAAGGCGATGTGTAAGATAGTTTCTTATGTCACGGCCACCAACATGTACGCCAGCGTGTTTTTCCTCACGGCCATGAGCGTGGCGCGGTACTGCTCGGTGGCATCGGCGCTGAAAAGCAGAAGACGCAGGTTGCGTTTATCCGCGCGATGGATTAGCGTCATTATATGGATAGCCGCGATCGGAGCCGCGTTGCCAAACGCGATATTTTCCACGACCGCTACGGTGTCAGACGAGGAACTGTGCCTGGTCAAATTTCCCGACCGGAGCGGAGACGCACAGTTTTGGCTCGGTTTGTACCACGCGCAAAAAGTCCTACTGGGATTCCTAATTCCCCTGGGAATAATAATCATTTGCTACCTGCTCCTTTTGCGCTTTATAACCAACAAAAACGTGAACACCTCCAGCGCAAAGAGGCGATCCAAAGTGACCAAATCCGTGACTATTGTGGTTTTGTCCTTTTTCCTGTGCTGGTTACCGAACCAGGCGTTAACAGCGTGGGGCATCCTGATCAAACTCAACGTGGTCCACTTCAGTTACGAGTATTACACCACACAGGTGTATGTCTTCCCAGTGACGGTCTGTTTGGCGCATTCAAACAGCTGCCTCAACCCCATCCTGTACTGTCTGATGAGGAGGGAATTCAGAAAGGCTTTGAAAAAACTGTTTTGGCAAATCGCATCACCTTCTGTGACCAACATGAGACCGTTTACAGCCTCCACGAAGCCCGAGCAGGACGAACAGGGTCCGGCGCTGGTTCCGCTCAGTCCTGCGGAACCGGCGCTTATTTTCTATCCTCCGGGGGTCGTGATGTATAGCGGCAGAAACGACCTCCTGCCCAACAGCACCTAACTGAACCAGATACCGAAACAATTGTTATAAAACTTTCACTCTTAGCATCAGACACAGAAAACAACGTGACATCTATAACGTGGTCCGTAAGGCAACATTACATTGCATGGAGTTTCTCCACTGCGCATGTGTCGACAATACTTCATCTTTACTTACCGATTTACAGTAAGTTAGAAATGTGAATTTTGTACAATGTAAACACTTAACGATCACATAAAATATAAAAAATGGTGTTTTAATCATTATAATTGTAGCCTATGAACTTCATCGGATACGTAACTTTTCATTTCATTGGTTTGTCCAGTTTCGTCGTGATTGAAAACCATTACAAACGCTTGGGTAACGTTTCCATTTACACCACTGCCAACAGCTTATCTGATGCTGAAATAAAGTACATTAGTAATCTAAACATTTCTTCTCCTGTGGTACTGTGGTTTAAGTTACTATGACACTGAATATAACTGAATATGATACTGGCATCCCTCCTCCAAAACAATTTACCAGACCAGTAAATGCATGTAAGCAATATAAAATGTAAAACGTGTATTTATTGAATAAGTTTAAGCCATAGATTACATGAAAACCGCAATAAAAATACAGCCAATCAGAGACACAGATGCAGCAGAGAGAACAACCACAACAACACTTCCTGCTAGGTTCACCAGAGCTCCCAGTCCAGCTCCCACGATGACCTGAGCCAGCTGAACCATGCAGGTGAGAGCGGCGCAGTCCATGCCAGTCCCCCGGCCCTCAAACGCTGCATCATCACCAGCCAATTTCCTCCTCTCCTGGAACAAGAAACAGGCATAAAATCAATTGAATGCATTGTGAAGCATTTTTGTAAACCACAGGGCCTGTTGCGTGAGCCCTGATAAATCCTTCTGGTTATGCGTCTGCAACAAAATGTTGTGTAATGCCAGAAATCCGCAATACACACAATTCAAGAAAAGATTTCAACATGCAACGTCAAGAACAGGCTGTACTGTAAAACATCCCATAATATCCCAGTGCGGAGCAATGAAACATTATAAAGTCTCAGTAGACTGAAAGCAGTGGGTTTTATTTTTCTTAAGTCGATGTATTCGTACGTTTTAAACCAGATTTGATGCTTTGGAAAGCGACACAGAACGATGAGAACATTTTTAAATGAAGTAACAAACCAATCTGCACAATTAATGGTTTTAAATGAACATTTGAATCATAAAATCAATACAAGTTGTAGAGGAGTTCCAAATCTGCAATTCAATTTTCTGCTTGCTTGCAACTTAATTGATGTTTTAGAGAGGAAAAGATTTTTAGATAGTGGCTAAACCAATACCTTATTTATGGAAAGTACAAAATCAATTTGTGAAAATTGTGAGGAACACTATCTTGGTTTTAGTAAAACAGTTGATAAATACTTTATTAATACTTTTAAAAACTTAAAAAAAAAAAGAGTTTAAAGAAACAATACTCTGCTTCAAGACGAAGACAAAAAGCATTGGGCTTTATTATTTTCTCATCATTTATGAAATGAATTGCACCTGCGTTTTTTCTGACAGCACACTTCTGTGAACTTGACAGAAACTGACAGGATACATCCACTAAAAACCTTGGACCACCTGGTTAAAAGTAATTGAAAACTGTTTCAAGGACACGCACAACTATCTGATAAAACAAAGGTAGATATGGGAATTAAAGAAAATTCCATATAAATCAAACCATGTTAGCATATTAGCATATTTAATGTAGCCTCAGAATTGATGACAAATGTTCTCTTGGCATTTTAGCATCTAGTTGTCTGAGGCACCACCATGGCCTGAGATAATGGAGCAATAATGGAGCTCACATTGATCTTAAGCTCCTATTGGCTGTTTATTCAGTCCAAGTCATCATTGTTTTATAAAATCTCTTCATGTTTTCAAGTCTAGTCTTGAGACTGGAAGACTTAAGTTCATTAAAACACATTTCAGTGATGTACACATTAAACTTTTTTGACCAAATAATAATTTCCATAATTGTCAAATGACAATGGCCAAATTATTGGTGAAATTATCATTTTGCTTGTAACACACTGACCTCTTCCTGTTTGTGATACTCAGAGATGAGATTGTACGGGATGGTGTAGAGAGTGCTGGACATCACTCCAAACACCGTACACAGCGTCAGCGTGGCCACGATGTTCGGAAAGAGTCCGATCAGACCGGTTCCCAAACCGAACATGAAGTAGCCGAGGAAGTACAGTCCCTTCAGCCCGATGTACGGCAGCAGAAACCTCTGCACATCTAGAGGCATACAGGGATCATCAGCTTTAACAATGAGCTACAATACAAAACAAATGTACAGAATAGTGTGTTGAATGAAAAGCACACAGATTAACAATCATGTGTTATCACACCACCCATTAAAAGACTTCACCGATAAAAGCTCTTTTCAGCGCTATATGACCTTCCGCTCAAATTAAAATAGCAGAATGAATGAAAAAGAGTTTCTTCGATGAAAAGAATTTCTTGATTCTCTCATCAAAACTGGCTAATAACTTTGAAAAAGGCGTATTATGCGATTTCATTCCCAGACTGAATGAATCGAAGTGTAACTGAAGTCTTTTCTTGTCCTTTTGTATTAAAAGACGGCAGATCTCATAATAAAAGACAGTCAGAGTCGTGGCTCCATAAAACTCACATGAATAAAGAGCGGAGGAGGCGGCGTTGATGCAAAGACCCCAGCAGCCCACCTCAACTCCTCTCTCATAAATCTCATAGGAGGTGGAGTTGTGCTCGGCGTATGGGTTTCCCTTATACACGATCTGTAAGCCACACACACATTGCAGGAACGTTACATAAGATTTTGAAGGCACGTGACTTCACTGTGTAGGAGATGCATCACCCGTTAAACAAAGAACAAACATGAGAACATCTCAACAGGTGTCCCAGCTTACATTATGCTACCAAAGACAACCTGCAGGAACATCACGAGGCGCTTTTATCCAGAAACCACGTGGCGAAGAAAAGAAAGCGAGACTCTGTGTGGAAAACTGTATCTTTTAAAACTGTCGTTTGTACTGCTGCGCCTGTGATGGTGTTACAAGGCAAAAACTGATGAGGATAGTGGAAAAACATTTTTTGACTCAGAGGTTAGGTTAAAGAATTAGTTCACCCCAAAATATATGTTTATTCACCCTCGAGTGATAACAAACCTATGCTATTTTTTTCCTTTTAAGGAAAAAATCTTAAGAAAGATTTTTTTTAGAAAGTCTAAAGTTTTTGTTTTCCTCACAAGCAAAAAAAGTCATACAGGTTTGAAATGACACAAGGGTGTGTAAATGAAGAAATTTCCCTTTAAGACATTTGTGTATCACTTCACAAAACATAAAATTTGTCCACGACTTCTGCAATCAGAGACAAATATCATGAATCACAAAACATTTACACACAAAACGGCAGTCTGGCAAAATAAGCAGTCTGTGATTGCCTAGCATAACAACAGCCATTGCGATGAATCTCAGCCTACAAGAGTGTTTCTGCAGTATGTATAGAAACGTTTGTGTAACTGCTCCTTTGACAGACAAATAACAGTCAACCATCCTTCAGTCAGGATAATCTGAGCAAAATGTGGCTGTGATATCAATCATACACTGTGATGTAACAGATTGCTATTATCCTTTACCTCAAAATCTCACTGGATTATATGAACCGGTTCAGTCTGACATGAAACTGACAAGACCTTCCGGTAATGATACAGCTTTGAACCTCCTTGGGTTCCTGTTGGGCAGTTCAGCAGTACTTTTCTAATGCCTTAGTGTTTCTACCCCCACTGAGTAAGTCAAGGGCAAAAAAACTTTGGGAGGAACCATTGCTCCACGTGATGGGGGGATTTTCCTCAGGCTGTGAAGCGTGAATTTATGGTCAATATTACTTATCTACAAGTCATGCAGCCAAAGTTAAACTAAAGATATTGAAGGTGAAATATTAAGTTCTGATCCGTTCAAGGTTCGTATCCCTTCAGCCCGACCGCAGCCACTGATTCAGGATCAGGGATTTCAAACGTAATAGGTTTATAAACCTCCCATTGAAAGCACAGATCTTTTTCACCTAATCCAGTCAGTTGAGGTTCCTTCTACGTTTCCAGTCGCTGCACCTGGCATGAAATAGCCACTCACTGCCCTGAACGTTGTTCCACTTCGTTGAGGTCAGCAAAACGACTTTCTTCACACTTTATACGCCTCAAAACGACTCACTCATTTATCTCAATTCAGCGCTGATAGAGGTAGTCATGAAAGGAAAAATAGGATAAGAAATTGCTAGCCTATAACCACAGGTAACCCCATCTATCTCTCAGTACACCACCCAAAACGTCTCTCGCTCAGGGAGGGTGTATGTATTTCTAGAACTTAGGTGATATAAAAAAACATTTACATAATGTTTCCATTAAGTAACAAAAACGTTAAAATGTTATTCTGACCTTTCTAGGAATGATATTCAAAACACTTTACTAATTACCTAACAAACCCATTAACTTGGCATCACCAGCACCCTGCAATATCAAAAACCTGTCAAGTATTAATAAATATGTAATCGTCTAGCTTGCCTGAGTGACGTCACAAGGTCAGGGACTTGAATGAGGTGAAACATCAGCTAATGTACGACAGCTGCTATCTGTTCTCTCCTTCAGGCTCTGTGTCATTCATAGAGAGATGTGCAAACTAAGCACAGCTGGGGAAGTGAAATTCCTGCTTACCTGCCCCATAAAGTCAGTGAAGAAGAGCATGTTGCACAGAAAGGCCGTCCAGCCCAGCAGATGACTCATGCACAGACAGCGATAATGGCTGGGCATCCTAATCATCGCTGACAGTAAAGATTTCAGGGTCATTCTCTTCTGAACCTGTAACACACACATGTATGCATGCATGCAAGCGCCACACACACACACACACACACACAGGTTAATAGTGCCTTTATATATATAATAATGCTCAAATTCAAAGTCATCAACACACTCACTCAGATTCAGATAATACATTTGAACTCCATTGTGCTAAAACAAAATTGACTTTATACCAGACAGGTATGAAATAAAGTTTACCTCATTTTGCCCCACCTAAAAAGTAAAGTTCACCATCTCTTTCAAACAGAGATGGTGATAGAGAAGCAAACATTACGTATTGCAAGGAAAGGTTCTCATATCAAACACTAACTTGTAAATGCACAGCACATTTTCAGAGACGCTTAATAACTCGGGTTGCTTTGAGAGGATCAATCTTTTGTTTCTCACCTTGCCGTCATCTACAGTTTTGTATCATCCTAAACTCACTCATACATGAAATACAGCCGGTGTCTCATCATGTGAAAGCAATTTCCTGCAGGTATTTCACAACTCACTTTCAGAAACCGTTTCTCAAGGACAGATGGGAAAAAAAAAGTGAAATAGCAGAAATTTTATAAATTATCATCAGTCAGACTCAATTGGGGTTTAAACTGACATTATAAAGTTATTCCTTTTACCAGAGACTCAAAAATAACATTTAACAGACAAATATTAAGCAAGATACTGGACAAACTGAAGATCTTACTAACTAAATGGTTAAATGTCAGATCAGAACACCATGCATTCAGTGTAATGCACCATGTATGAACGGCTTTTAGCAGATATAAAAACAAGCTTTATAGAGCATTTTGTGACTCTCTAGCATGACAAATTACAGGGTGGGTTACAGATCATAGTGGAGGTTTCACAAACAGCAACAGGTCACGTCCAATATGTGTGATTTAAAGTTTGTATTCTCACCATTTCAGACACTTGATGAGAATTTACATGAAACAACTACAGAGACATCTTGGTTTTGGCTGTTTTTATGTTGTTTGACCCATATCCATAACAGAATAACTTTAAAACGTTCGCCTCTCTACCGCCATCTCTGTTTGAAACATAGAATTGCAGGTTACTCTACACACTTTTCTATGTAGGTTGATGTCAAACATGAAGCCAAACCGATATTAACCGTGACCCATCGACCCGACAGCAAAAATAAGTAATTATAATAAACTTAACGCTGCGAATCATGGTAAGCTAAGGTGATCTGTTATGCCCCAAAGAAAGTTATGAGAAACGTTACGGATTGTAGCTTTAAATATAATACAAGAGCTAAAAGTTGAGATTATTAAACTGAAAACGAATGACCTGACTGAACTAAACCGAATACAGAATGAACTTAAATATTTCACACTGAGGAATCTTTGAACCTCATAATGATGTGCATCACAAGCGCCGTTCACACACAATATAGCCTTAATGAATAATCATAACATAATAACATCATAAAGAGCTAATTAGCCTTTAAAAGAAGCAAAGAGATCATACGTTCATATTCATTACTGACCAAATTATAAATAGCTACCGTATAAGAGACATACGCAATATTCAGTATAATTACAGGCCAGAGGATGTACCAACGTTAAAAACAGGTCATTAAAAATGAGAAAAATCTGATTCCGAGCCGAGAATAAAAGTAAAGTATCGCAGACGACCAACCTCGCTGTTAGGCTGCTTGGCGCTGGGTGTGACCGCATTGGCCTCACTAAGGGCGGAAAAGGAGCGCTGCCTCATTTCGGGCAGAGGCGGAAGCTCCTTGGATACCGAACCGTACCCAGAATTATGTGGCACTTCGAGGAGCAGAGAGGTGGGCGAATCCGAACCGTGATCTTTGCTCAGCGGCGTCTCAGGAATGCTGAAAAGATGAATGATGAGAAAAAAGCCCCAGGTCACCGATGAAAAAAAATAGATGACTTGGTATTCTGAACCCAGCACGCCTCCCAGCGCGGAGTGACCCCAGTCCATGGCCCCGATCAGGTATCCGCAAGCACCACCTAAACCTGTGAACAGCACAGGGGATAACTGTGACAAACACACATCATCACACAAGGCTGGTAGCTCTGCGCGTAAACAAAAAACATCGCGCTGAAAGGCATTTATTGATGTTTAAGCGAATTTCTTTACATTGTGGGTAACAAATCAACACAATCATGTTTGTGATACAAATACAATCCAGTACATTTTTGAATAAAACAGAAAAACTTTGTGATATTTGGAATTCTCAGCAGAATAAATAAGAAAAATGACCCTTGGATGAAGGCAGGTTTCAATATGAACAGTTATTTAATATTTTATGATGTTGACTTCTGAAGTCTGTACGCAGCAGCTTATAACAGTTTTTTAATAACTGAGAAAACTTGAGAGCATTTGCCAACGTTCTGAGAATGTTCCCTGTGTGTATACACACACACACATGCACACACAWRCACACACACACACACACGCATATGCACACACAAACACACACACACACACACACATGCACACAAACACACACACACACACACACACACAMACACACACAAACACAATCCAGCCATTTCTGAGCCACTGATCATGTGCCTCTGGAGGTCTCCGCTTCATCTCATGATCTTGGCACATGACTGGGTCTGTGTTGGATTAGAACACACTGAACACACTGAACACAGTGCTCACAAGCAGATGGCAGAACCCAGAACAACACACAAACACAGCCAAGTTTTCATAATACAGAAACATCTTATAAACATCTGATTTGATTTTCTGTGATAATAACAAAAAGTGGGTTATCAAATGGCTTCGCTTCGCTTTTTAAAGCACAGCATATTTAATGGTTTTTAACTTTATAGAGAGCAAGCAAGACACATTCTCTCAGAAACTCAAAGATGTCTTTATCCTGTAAATGTTCCACAATAACAACGTAATTTGATCAAATTTAGAAGAAAAGTGAGGAAAACTTTTCCATTTCATAGAATGATTTTAACACTCCACTTTTAAAAGATACATTATAATACCTTTCAACTTTATAATGACTTGCACCTTATTTTTAAATGTCAAGAGTTGAGGTGTTACTTTTGCCAAAATGTCACCAAAATGTACAATTGATTTTTTTTTATCTTTACAATAAAGAACTTTCTAATCTGCACTTTCATTAAAACAAACGTTTTTTAAGTTAATTCTGTATTTACGTCCACAAATGTGCTTAACATTGATTGACAGGTGAGCATATCTTATCTAGAACAGTAAAACACAAACGTAATTATTTGCAAAACTTCTGAAGTTTATCAGTTTATAGTTTATGGGACGCTAGACTTATGACTTATGTTAGCTAGCTCTGCACTCATGCGTCACTTTTTTCTTCTAAAAATCATTATAGGACATTGAATTAAAAACACGCTCAAATCTTTCTTGCATGGGTGTTGAGTTGTTTTTGCAGACAAAACTAAACAACAAACCCTGCAATGACAAAATATTTGTCACGTGTGTTTATAACGTGAGCAACCAAAGGACACTTCGGTCTGAAGATTTCACTGGTCAACACAGACTTTGCTAAGGTTTTAGAGAACACAGGTAAGCTGGTGTTTTTGATGTCTGTCTAACACAACAATATACCTCAGAGGCCTCAGTGCCTCGCTGACAGCAGGATGTTCCGTTACATCAGCGAGAGCAGAACCCTACACACCACGAAACAGACGGAGAAACAGGAAACAGCCCTTTGCTGCCATGCCAACCAATTTCACACAAAGACATGAAATTCAGTCAAAATAATCTGCTGCAAGACCTCAAAAAGCTCCTGCGATTCACGGTTCTGGAACTATTCACGTCAGTTCACTTAAAACACAATTTTAAAACTGTCTGTAATGTAATATCGCCTGTCGTTGTGAAGTGGTCACATTTTCTTAAAATTTGCATATCAAAATGTTCCTGAGTTCCAAGTGCTTCTAGCGCAAATGTTCAGGCAACAACAAGGACAGACCTGACAAATAAATGAAGTCGTCAGGGAAAAATATCAAGTCCCCTTTTTTTGGTTCACACTGACTAGGGCACAAATGTTAACTTAAATTTTTTGTTTTCCCAATAAAACAATAAAAATACATTACAAACTACAACATAAATAACACCCTTTAGTTACAAGTGCTGTAACAGTAAAACAAACACCAGTTTCCAGTGAAGGTCATAGATGTACTTTATAGCAAATGGACTCTGACCAATCAGCATCAAGAATCTGAATGATCCGTATCATATAAATAAAAGGCCGTTCATCATACAGTACATAACGTTTAATCGTTGTTACTGCTCACCTGTGAGTAAGGCATGATAATGCAGACCTCTCTCCTTGTCCCGATGAGAACACACGTCAAACAAATACGCTTTGATGGGACCATCAATAAAGTCGGCAGCAAAATCAAACATCACCACTCCGACCATGACAATGACGATGGCCCATGTCCTTTTAACCCCTCTGTCCTGCACTGCAGCTGAGAGACAGAGAGAACGGATTTAACGTCCAATGAAAGCAAGCAGTGGGTCACATGCATGTTAAATATACAACACAATACAAACCGTCTCTTACAATTTTTCTTCCAAAAAGGCAAAAAGTGTAAAAGTATGACCAAAAACTTAATTTATGTGTTAGTTCAAGTTCAAGTTCAAGTTATTTACAGAGTGCTTTTCACAATGGTACATTGTCACAAAGGAGCTTTACAAACATAAGCAAATAAGCAAAAGGTGTTTAAAGTAAACTTGAAATGAATCCACTTTAAAGTAAACAGATTAACTAAGAAAAAGACAGAACACATTAATAAACATACAATCATGCACAG
>JBAJNP010004011.1:7852-35772 GCA_036877545.1 Yasuhikotakia modesta
ATGAGCTGAATGTTAAACATGTATGAGTTTGAATTACTACTCAGAGATCAGATGCAGAGGACGTGCAGAAGTTAGACATTCATCACATTAATCACATCACAGCAGTTTTATAACCAGTAATGATCAGAATTCAATAACTACAGTAAGATGGGTGAAAACTTCATTTGTATGTTAGTCTTTGGATGGAGACGTATTTCATATCAAAGTTTTAATACCTTTCTGTAAAGATTGTAAAGTTACACGTCATACTAACCCAGAGCAGCTTCATGTTAAAATCATTATACAAATTAATTATAGCCCCAGTTACAGACCAGTGTTTCTCAACAGCAAACACTCATTACATTAAACACACCAAATAAATTCAAGCTCACGTTTCTATTATTTTATTTTATTTTTTTTTTGGAAAAACAACAAAAAGTGAAAAAGGGTGAAAATAATGATAATGCTACAGACTGGTTTGGCTTTTACTACAGGAGAGGAAACATTTACACATGAGTGTTTATATATTTATATAGATCTATACTCTCTCAGGTATTAAGGAGGGAACAAAAACGGTTTTCCTCTGGTAAAATAAGGGGATGTGTGAAATGAAATGTAGGGAAATACCTCCACACTACTGAACGTGTGTGTGTGACGGAACCGGGAGATCGGATCAGAACTGGACAAGAGTAAGAAGGTTTATAAAGGCAGACAGCAGACTGCTCTGAAATAGAAACAAACAGCAGAGCAATAGCACCTGTTGACCTCATAACAGAAGAACCTGTGAAATGACAGGCCTGAGATCTGATTGCCAACTGCAGTGTGTACGTTAAACAAAGAGATACAGCTAACTAAAAAAATACTCATCACCAGACCTATTTTTACATAAGCCCCACCCTGGATGCTTTAAGCCTCTCCCCTTTCTATACTTCTATACACGAAACTCTGTCAGACAGAGAGCCTCCCTACAAACAACGCCCATCACACACATGACTGCATTCTCTCTCAGCCACACACATATTCACAAAGTCTCTTTCTCCCTGAGGAGGCGTTCATGATATCCTCTGGATGAGCTTGTCGTCCGATAGGCAGTAGAGGGCGTTGACAGACAGCTCAGAGATGAAGCTTTCACACGCCTGCCGCGACACCCCTTTGCAGTCACGAAGGTCCAGTACGGAGAGACAGGACAAACGCCGCAGATACACCAAACATCTGTCTGTCAGGCGACTGCAACCTGAATGTTATGAAACAGGGAAAGAGTTTTAGGATCTGAGAACGTTTAAATGCCATTAAGCACAATATACACGTCCATGCTAACATGTCCAGCGAGGTCCACAGAGCTGCAGAGTTTACCTCCAGCTCTACTGAGTCACACCTGAAGCAGCTTATTAGGGTTTTTGTGACTGAAAAACATCAGGTGGGTTAGAGAAGCTTGGAGCTAAACTCTACAGATCTGTGGAGAGTCCAGCCTTAAAGTCAGGATCTCACCTGCCAAGTTGAGGTGCGTGAGGGTGTTGCGTGTGGAGGAGCCGACAGCGCTGAGCAGGTTGAGAGCAGCGTCTGTGATGGGACAGTGTGARAGCTCCAGACGCGTCAGCAGAGGCATGTGTCTGATGATCAGCCTCAGCGTGGCTTCAGTCACCTCCAAACCACAAAGCCACAAGCACTGCATGTTCTTCAGCTGAGAGCGGTTGTCACTGCCTGCAGACACATACATCCAGAACTGAAACACTGCAGAACAGAGACTTTACAGTGCAGGAACACTGAATAGCCTTCAACAGTGGCTGCCCCTCAACACATTATTTACACTATATAGTATGAAAGATTTGGGTTAGTGTTTGGACCTGCGTGTTTAAAATGCAAATGTGGGTAGAGCAGATATGCAAGCACATGCAAAAACTGCAGATTTTTACCGCATGCACTGTAAGCTGCTTTGCATAATGAAAAGATGTCATAAAGAACCAACAAAAGATCCAAACTTTACAAATTGCACTTGGCTGAGAAGCAAACTGTTTAAATGTACCCAAATGTAAATGTAAATATCTTCACATGTTTAAAGTGTGACATGTTACCTGGTGGGTTCAGCAGTTCCCTGATTTGTTGATCTTTGATTCCTTCAGCCCAGCGCAGATCTAAGGAGCGAATTAAAGGACAGCTCGGAGAGCTCAGAGCCGAGACAGACGTCCAGTTACAGCCTGACAGCACCAGATCTTTCAGCCCTGAGAGAGATCCACAGGTGAGCCACATCAAACACTGCACTGAACGATAACAGCTACAAGAGGAACATGAAAACACACCTGGCAGACGGTTGATCAGCCAGCTGAGCTGTTTTTTGGAGATGTTGGTCCAGGAGAGGTCCAGCGTGACGGGCTGTCGTTTGATGATGCCTGTGAGGGCCTGCGGACTCATGGAACGGCACCGGCTCAAACTGATTCGTGTCCATAAGCGCTTGTCACAGCCCCTGTACGACCAGAACACAACAGAATTTCACTGAACCGCATTGACAAGCATTACATCAAGCTGAGCTATTTAGGTCTTCAAATGAACTAACCATGTAAAACACATTTACTGATTCAGCAGCAACATGCTACAGTCTGTTCTTCATGCAGATGTTTTGAGCGGTCTGTGGAGTTTATTACCTTCACCAGGATCTAGTTTTAAAGTGTTGGACTACGTACACAATACACAGCAAGACACCTCAGGGATGTGTGTGTGTGGTTACTGAGCTCTTACCATTTGTACCAGCTCTTGCAAACAGCCATGCAAATGCACAACTCCGCCCGGGTAAGATAATGGAACACGGACACCCACACCTCTCTCTCCCAGCCGGGCTCATTCCCACCATTCTGCTCGGGTGAGAGACGTATGGTGGAACTGGGACGCGAGTCGGAGGACTTCTCCCTGTCCGTTCGAGTCTTTTTCTTGATTCTCTCGCGGCTCAGGCGATGAGGGGAATCTTTGAAGTTAGATCTCAGTCTGCGCACCAAGTGTGTGTTTTTGATTGAGCTCCTTGTCAAAGGGTGTGGTGATGTGACAGCGTGCGATTGGCTCAAGCGGGACCTCTCTGTCCGAGGATGAAGACTGTCTGAGCGAGGGGCTCCATTCCGCAGCGGGGGGCGCAGCAGGGCTTTGTGGTTTGGAGGAAGGCTTCTGGAGGACAGGTTAGCTTCCAATTTAGGTACAATGGCACTAGGGTCACGCCTACCTCTTGACGGCTGCAGAGTTACCGTCACACATGACTGCTGACCTCTGGTGTCATCAGTCAGCGCTCCAGAAGTGTCGGACTGAGTGGGTTCTCCGCTCCCGCTGCTGCCCTCACGCTCTCTGTTCTGATACCCGTCACCGTTCTCCTCTTCTGCTGCATTTCCCCCTCGTCTCTGTGGCCGGTTCTCCTTACCATCACACTGCCCGTTCTCCTTCCTCTCCTGTGTTTCTTCTTCCATGGAATCATCCCTTCCCACCTCCCCCTCCATCCTTTCCCGCAAACCTCCGCCTCCACTGCCACCTCCGAGCCGCACTCCTCTGTCACGGCAGGAGGACGCAGCTCTGCTCCGGGAAGCACTTCGGGAGGCTGCCGACCGGACCACCCCGGCTCTCTCCAGACTCCGCTGACGCAGGAGCTTTGGAGAAAGAGAGACAGACGAACGGGTCTGAGAGACAGAAAACAGAGAAAGAGAGAAGCGGAAGGAATGGCAGCCGAGAGCGACAGAGAAGATGAGAGCGTGATCACAAACGTGCTGAAATGAGGGAAGCGGATGTCAGGATGAAAACACTCACCGACTGCAGGATTTTGGTTCTTTTACTTTGTTCCAATTTGATCTGCAACAGAAAACAATGTGGCAATAAACCTTTGGTAAATTTAACAACAACCATGCTGCCATTTTTGAGGGCAAGTGTATGATTACAGACCCACCTCTGCATGTCTGCCAAGCGTGTTATGTCATGTAATAATGCAATAATGCAGTGTGTTCATTTGACATCATACATCTGAGATTGAGTGGAAAGAGTTCAGGTGATGTTGAGGTTGTGTGTGCGTGTTCTCACTCTTTTCCTCAGCTGTATCTCCAGCGCTCCAGCTCTCTTTCTGTTCTGCTGGTGCTGCAGCAGGAGTCTTTGTGAAGGGGGCGGCTGGCGTCTGGACCGTGTCAGAGACAGAGAAGAGGAGGGGAGGCGAGCTTTACGCCCTGTGCGTAAGCCCCCCACGCCGATCCCCTCTCTGTATGCGCGCTTCGCTGGAGGACCGGACGAGGGTCTTTCATTGGGCGCACTGCTCTCAGACTCATCCTCACTGCTGCTGGAAGACTGGAGAGAGAAAAACCACATTATTTATAAAACTGATCGTCAGAGACAGGCTAAGAGTTCTCACACAATACTGTACTAAAATCTTCTTTTGATCTAACAAAATAAAGTTCTTCATTCAAATAAACATCAATTTTATTTCTGAATGATGAATAAGGGGCTAAATAGACAAATACACTGAATCAAACCTTGGCTTTTTTTGCGTGGACACATTTTGGACACTCCCAACAACTGGGAAGATCTTTATTTATAACCCCCTCCTCTGGCACCTGTTACACACAAACCTGATAATATAAGAGCGGCTCATAACAGATGACACACACAGACACACATGTGTGTGACACATACATGTACCTTTATACATTCCGGGTGAGTGATCTGAGCGCATTCAGAACATTCCATGAGTGTTTGGACGGACTCGGGGTCTTCGGACTCCTGGCAGCCCTCCTTACATACAGCACAAACTGCGGTGAGAGGAAGCGCTGGCTAGAAACAGAACAGAGACTGTGTCAGACAGAGACACCTAAATCCAGACATTCATCAGACTCCTGTGCTGACTGTATTACAGCAGACCACATGATCTGTGACACTCACTGCCAGACACTGTCTGAGCACACAGCTCTTCTTCAGTCTGCCCGGCCCTCCAAACTTCCTCATGTCCCGACAGTAGTTGCATTCGCCGCATTCTGTGCGCTGACAGGCCTCGCAGCGTTTGCAGCGCACGCGTCTGCGTCTCAGAGCCGAGATGGAGGAGGACGGCTTTACAGGGCGAGGAACGGGCGGCAGAATTGGGCCGGAACCGGGCGTTCGGGGACGGTACAGCAAAGACGGGGGAAGAGGGGGTGGCTGATACCACGAAGGCTGTTAAAAGATGTTTTTAACAAACTAGCATCAGCTAACTGAAGTTGGTTATGTGCTGGTAATCATAGCAGTGGCAGAATGTGTATTTTTACCCTTTTGGGCCATCTGACAATTGGTTTTCCAGTGTAAGACAGTTTGGGGTTGTCATTGGCGTGTTCCTCAAGCACTTTCTGCAGAGGGCAGGAAAATAAAAATGACCAGTAATTTTGTATAAATATAACCAGTAAAAATGTAGATACTTTTTCATTAGAGAAACAGGACTAAGAGTGCAAGATTGTGTTTGTACCCGTATGTCACTGAGCAGCGCCGGGGCATTTCTGATGCCGGCTGGGACACATTTCTTATGCGCTGGCAGCTCTTCCAGCCTCTGCAGTAACTGCCAAAGCCCCTCCAGCTCAAAGGGTGTCATGTGAACTTTGACCCCTGGACGGGCAGGAGGGGCAGGTGTCTCCTCCTCAGACTCTTCCTTTACCTCCTCGTCCTCCTCATTTTTTTCACTTCCTGCCTGACCATTATCTCCCTTTATCACGTCCTCCTTCTTCAGTCCTGTAAAGCAAACAACAGACACTCTGATGAGACTACAGCAGCACTGATGAGCGGTCATTCCCGTTCGTTCACATTCGGGTGTTGGTGTGACTGACCGATGCCCAGCGAGTGTTTCTGGAACTCGGGCGTGAGGTAAGAAGTGTTGGTGAGGCAGTACAAGTATCGCTCCAGCACGTACCAGCACATCTCAAAGTAAAACGGGTAGCGGAACTTGGAAGGGACCTGTGTGAATATAACAGCACAGAAACGGGTGAAACTAGTTTGTATGTCACAATCAAACTGGAGTGGAACAGCCAAGTGTGCCCAGTCATGTTTGCATGAGAGGTCTCACCCGTGTGCGGTCCTCAATGTTATAAATGTTGAGCTGCATGGGAATGTTAAAGCTGTGCAGAAAATTACCCCCAAACACCAGTGTGTCCTTTGGGGTGTACACCGCATGAATCCACCCTACACACAGACACACAATGCTTAACCTTAAACAACCAGACAACAGTGACAACAACTTTGTGTTATTTGTATACAGCTGTATTGGACCATGCGTGTTCTCTGTATACCTGAGGGGATCATGAATGTGTAGCCCTGTTTCAGTTCAATCCGCTGGCACGCTGAGGTTTTATCACCCAGAAAGATGTCACCCTGTTTCCCTGACAAAACCCAGTTCTCATACAGCTCCAGGTTCTGAGGTGTGGGTGGGATCAGCCAGAACACCTGAGATCATTTAATGAACAACATCAGAAAACGCCACAGCAACAGACCATAACAAACACCCTAACCTTCAGAACTGTAATAACAAAACAAAGCTAGAATGATTTAAGCAACCATACAATAATATTTAATCCCAGCACATAACTTGTGTGTTGTATGTTGATTTTCAGTATGCATGGAAAACAACTACATTTAAAGTTCAACTATATATATTCAACTAATATCTTTACTACATTATTTTGTATATACAAAATACATTATTAGCATTTACGCAGTATAGCAACACACAGCATGAATTCTCTCAGTGTCAGCACACTGTGTCTCCGGAGTGTTACAACAGACAACATTTAAGTGTTATGCTCGGAGTGTTACTCAGAGCATTGTGTTAGCAGCACTAAAGGTTGTGGACTTAAACATAAAACCTGAATGCCCTGCAGGTCTCTTCGGATAAATGCATATAAAATGTAAGACAGCACTCACCTTCCCGCCACTGTGGATGTGATACCACACTGATGTGCCACCAAAATCAATGTGGAAATCTGTGAAGCACCCCTCCACACTCATCAGACAGTACCTGCAACACACACCCGCTGTTAAACATCAACACACCCGGTTTACGCTGCAGTAACAAACAGGAAACTCACTTCTGCACTTTAGGGTACTGCATGTCTATGATGGCATTGGTGGAGTCTCTCTGTCGCTCCTTCAGATGTCTGGGCCACATGTTGTCCACCCAGTCGATCATATCCACCTGATGCAAACCCGACGTGAAATATCAGCAAACAGTTTCATGCAGAAACACGCATGTGTGTGTGTGTGTGCGAGACCGTACAGAGGCGGGTCTCTTGACCAGATGCTCCAGTTTAGTGTGGCTGAACTCCAGGCTGATCACATTATACAGCTTCTCCCTCTCGGACGGCGGCGTCTCGTAGTACCTCCTCCACTGACCCATGGACATCTCAATGCCCTTCTGAGTGGTCACATCCATCACGTCAATCATCCTGCGACTGCCTATCAGAGCAAAGACGGGGGCGGGGTTTGAGTGACATCATAAAACTGAAACTGAAAGCCAGTGATGTTTAAAGTTTGACAGTGTGAGGAAGAGGAAGTAAAGCTGTCTCACCCACAAACAATTTCACATCACTGACATTGAAGTCTGGATCAGGCATCCTGCAAGTGACAGATGACAAGAAGAGAGTTGCAGATAAGTTTAATATAATCTGAATGTGGGCAAACAGTGAATAAATAGCATGATAAAATCAGCCATACTTGATGCCAAGCCCATCTGGTTTCTTAAAGATAATGGGGGTGCGGAGACCTTCTCGTTGGATGTACTCCAGCGTGAAGTCTGCAGAGAACACAGTAGAGTTCATTTCTAATCCACTGTATGTAAATTAGGACAACATCTAATCTATAAGTCATGGCTGAAAAAAAAATTGCAAGTTTAACACAGACCTTTTCCATCCATAATTTTGACCAGATCCGTGTTGTATCGGTCACTCTGGAGTTTCTCGTCGAGGTCAAAGGACCTCTTTCCCTCGATCTCATCATCTGATATGCCGTCATCCTGGTACCGCCGGCGTGTGCCGGACCGCTGGAGGCAAAAGACAAGCTGAGCAAACAGGAGACTAACCAAACCAGAATTATACTGCACTGAATTTGCATACGACTGAACTTGATGTTGAAACTATTGGGAACTGTCTGAAATTTTAAACCACAAGTAAAACTTAATCTTTGTAAACTTTGCAGAGATGTGGGTTTATGGTAAATGACAAACACTTGGGAAGATGCAGTTTATCAAAAACATTGTAAGAAAACTTGTTTATCAGTTTTGCAGAGATGAATGTGTAAAACATGGCCTCACAGACACATGAGAGTGAGGTTTTGACATTGTTCACTGCAATACTAACAATCCTCTCGAGTGTGACGTCAAACTGAGCGCCAGCTGGCGGGTGTGACGTCATTACACCCCCCTAAAATTTGTTTAAATGTTTTTCAAACATCACTTTGATTTGCAGGAAACGTGTTTTGTAAACGGGAAACTTACCAGGCGTTTGCTGTAGCGGGATTTATCTCCCTCCATCATCTGAAACGAGACAAACGTTAATAATAAGTTAATAATAACGCTGTAATAAAACAAGTGCGACGAGTGTAAGTGAAACACCCATAACGAACAATTTATAAACCTAAACCTGCTGCTTTAAACGCTTCTAAGAAACATATTACACTTGTATCAACGGTACAACTAAAACAATACGAGCTGATTGTCCCTTCATAGATTGTAATTGTAGGGAACTATAACCAAGAGGCGACTGGCTCATAAACTGCATCTCTGTCTGTCCAAACAGCATTTAAGGGCCTGCGTGTGTCTTAGATGCTGGACATGAAGGCGACCCATTAGGTTTAGAGACACCGTCGTGATGAGCAGCAGTGCAGCTCAAATCCCACAACAGAAGTGCTTTAAATGCTCCAGTTAGTTCCTAAAACGACCAATCCGAAAGAAACCAAACGTTCAAACGAAACCAACGATCACATGTGTTTTAACCAGACAATCCCGACCTACACATCAACAAATAAAGGCTGAAGAGTGATGATCCTGACACTTATCTGACATTTATTACCGTTCAGACCGACGCTGCTAGCCGAACACCCGACGCACCGCTTTCGCCTCAGAACCGGTAACCTTAACACAGCCAAACTTAAACACGACCTGGTTTAAATCACAGCTTTAACTGCTTCGCTGACAAACTCCATCTGTTGTGCACAAAGCACCCGAGTTAAACCACTAAAAGCGGCGGCTAACCAGCTAACCCGCTAGCATTTCCATTGACAACCCCCGCTAGCCCGTTAGCATGCTAGAAACAAAACAAAAAGACCTTTAAACAATACCCAGCGTTCAACTTTGGCTTTTTGCTGATAGTATCGAGTCGCTACGTGTCAGTCGTCTTAAGATCCCCCGTTGAACCGCAGATCCATCCCGTGTGTCGGTGTCGCTCCTCACTTGATAATCTTGTTTTTGTGCGATAAAGTTAAATCAGTCCTCGCGTCCGCCATTTTCAGATTGTCATTACGCACACACACACGCCACGCCCCCAGACACCGTAGCCAATGAGAGAGCGGGTATTCAAATCACTCAGCGAAGCACCAGCTCTGATTGCACAAACCCCACGTCATTCAAAGGTAATCGTTTGATGTCCCGCCTCCTCTCCGTTCATTATTATAACGGGAGGCGATAAATATTCATGTCGTTCCGTTTAACCGGCAGCTGATTGGCTGCCGAGTGAAAATCGGGTCATTATTACTGCAGGGCTGATATTATATTATATTATATTATATTATATTACATTATATTATATTATATTATATTAAACATAAAATATAGATAAATGCAGGAAAAGAAGATGAATGTTATGAGTTGTTTTATTAAACATCTGAATACAAACCCACCTGTCGTCATTAAAACATCACGTGACGCTGTAAAATAAAATAAACTTTAAAATAACACAAATCTTTCAAGCATACAAAATAACCTTCCTGCCTTTATAGACTTTACAACAGCTTAAACAACCAAAAACAGGTTTACTTATAACAGCAATAAATCAACACACAGCCCAGCAATAATATATCACACTAAAATACATGAGAAATGATACGAGAATAAAGTGTCACTGTGTTTAATTAACTGCAGGGGGCGCTGTACGTGTCTGACTGAAGCCCACACAGGTATCTCAGCCTGGATGAAAGTGTCACACATATAATACACTCCTTATGAAACTAAACACAAAGGAGGAATCAAACAAAGGCAAGTGTGCGTTCAAAGGCTGTTTAAGTCTGTGTGTAAGTGAGAACTTACAGCTGGGTGTAACACACAAGCCCTGATCACACATCGTCTCTCATCAGGTGTGTCTCGACTCCGACAAACCAAACAAGAAGTTCCACTGTTTGTTGATCCTAATAATATAATTCCTTGAATAAAGAAACATACAGATGCTGACATCATCTCACTGTAACCCAGTTTGGCCCAAACCTGTTTTGCCACCTCACCACACATTTTACTTAGTAAAATATATATGATCAACTTTAAATGTCACTTATTAAACCTTATGTGGTAAAATTCTAAATGTTTAACTTCAATTTAAATGGTAAATTTCACTGCCCATTAAAAAAACAAAACCCACAATTTGTGTTTGTTGCTGTATTTTCGGTCTGAACTTTCGTTACATCATGTTTAAGAGAATGATTTTATAAATGTTATTGATCCTGTGGTGATAAAATTTCCTCACACATTTTCAGATCTTTTCCAATTGCTACAAATGTCCAGATGAATATTCACTAATTAAATTTCCTACCTTTTACGGCTTTGTTTAATAAAATTTCCAAGGAATAAACATTTATCCAATAATGTATTTATTATCCAACAATCCAGTAACAATCATATATTCACAACACACACAGAAAATATACAACTTAATTTATTCCTTAGAAGATTTAACCATTCACATACAGGATTTTAACACATTAAAACATGTCTCAGATGTGTCCGTTTCTTCTGAGAAACCCATAAATGTGTAGCTCACTTCAGTTCATTTCACAGGGTTCCCAAATAAAGGTTTCTCTGAGCTCTTGTGATCATGAACAGGTTAGTTATACACCCTGTAGATGTTGCCATGGATGTTTAAAACATAAGAATATTAGGGCATAAAATAGAGGTTCATTGTCTTATTAAAAATCACTTATTCTGTGTCATCTCTTGTCCATTTATTTTAACAGATGGTTCCTTCCATTCCTGGCATGTAGTAAAAAATCCTTAAATGTTCTTGTCACATTGTGGTTTAAAACACAGTGGTGATCTGTAGTCATCACTAGGGTTCAAACAGAGCAGTTTGCCATTGGCTTGTGGTCAAAAGAGAGGAGGAGCCACAGATGAGGAGGCGGAGCTTCTTGAGTCCAGAACAAACGAGGGAGTGTGCCGGCGAGAGAAAAAATAATGATGATTCATGATAATGGAGTGTTTGTGGAGCAGCCGCAGAGGAGGCGTGATGATGAAGAGGTTATTATCTCACAGCACTTGAGTGAGGATGATGATGATGATGATACAGACTACAACAATCCCAATCACACCCAGTATGATCATCTTCTACAGGAGAGGAAACAAAACAGTGTGTATTTATCTCAAATAAAAGAGTTCCTGAAGATCTTAACCAGCTTACCACAGGAACAAACCCAGATCCCAACAGAACTGTAACAACACTGAAGAACCCAGAGAACACCAGAAATAAAACCACAACCAAACTAACAGATCACAACAGAACCCACGATTCCAAAACCCAACAGAACCAGGCTTTACATCCAGGAGAAATCATGTGAGTCAAAAGTTGAAAGCCAGTCACCAGGTCTTCACACAGCAATCCCTGTTCCCAAACACTTCCTGTACAAATAACTCACCAGAGACGATTATGTCCGAGTCAGACCTACAGATAAACCCACTATCAAAGCAATAACTGCTAAAATCACCAAAACCACAGCCACTATAATAATAGTTTTCTGTAAAGAAACACACACACACACACACAAACAGCTGTTAGCTTCTAATCTGACTATCTAAAACAAAACTCACACAGATGAGAACACGTCAATGTTACATATAAAGTTCAGGCCAATTTAACTCTTTAACACTCACCCAGCTCATGAGGTACATTCTCAGAGCATTTTCAGAAATACCTATAGTAACATTAGGTAACGTTTTTTAACGTTATATAGTGTATCTATCAAAAACATAATTCTTAGGATGTAAGTGGAACATAAAAAAATGACCAAACAACAATATTAATACACATCTTAAAAACAGAGTATTAGGAACCTAGCAAACTATAAAGTTCCTAGAATTTTCATGATACAATTTTTATTGATAACACCCTTAGTTGGGTGACACAGTTTTTAAAATAGGCTAATGATACAAGACAAGTACAAAACAAGTGCTATATATTTGAAAGACAGACTGAAAGAAAGAAAGAAAGAAAGAAAGAAAGAAAGAAAGAAAGAAAGGTGTGGTTATATTCAAACACAATTAAACTCTCACATACATCTGTGTGATTGTTTCATGCGTGTATCTGTTGTTAACATGACAACAGAAGACGTACGTGTGTGTGTGTGTGTTAATGCACGTTATATCCGTGTGTTTGGACAGAATCAGGACAGTCTTCAGGGAGCTGGACTGGATGGTTGGGGCAGGAAACTTCTCTCAGCTCCATGAAGATGAGTTTCACAAGAAGCAGGAAGAAGAAAACGAGAGAACAAAGAGAACAAAAGAAAGAGAGAGGGCAGGGCGAGAGCAGAAGGGAAGAAGAAACGATTGTGATGTCACTCAGGTGAGCTCATACCTTCCTGGCTTTACTCTGATACTTGACAGCTTTCCTGGTCTCAGTCTTTGCCACTTCAATGTGATCAACAGCTTTTCCCACATTCACCTCAATGTTATCCACCATGTTCCCCTGGAACACACGTACAACAGTGTTAGATTCACACAATATAAAGTGTCTTTGTCACAAATATGCTTGCAGAAAAGGATTTAAATGCACATACAGCAGACAAATAAATGAATGAAACAGAAATACCACATCTTACCTCTCAGTGTTTCCCCACAGCAAGCAGTCATAGCAAAATAACAGTAGTAAATAATTTATCAGAGCTCTTTAGATTATGTGCAAAAAGTATGACCAGATTATGATTGTGATGGTTGTGATTGTTTAAGCTCTGGTCCAAAACTACAGGCTGGACAGACTTTCAGACAGCATCTTAACAGAACTTCGCTACACAGGGCAACATTTGCGGCATACTTGTTTGCTTAAAATGCTCCCTCAGTAGGCAGCTCACTAGGTTTTGGAACAGAGCTCCTGCCTTTCAGTTCTGAACACTGGCGATGGGATGGGTCGGAGGAGTTTGTGACCAAAAATGCAAATGAGTGGCTGAGACAACAAGACAGTGACGGACAGTTCATGCAAACAGAGAAGTTACAGAGAACTCACATAAAAAACACTCTAACACACTGCATTGAGCTGAAGACCTGAAGACAAACACATTTAATAAAGAGGAAAAGAGAAACAGAGCTAAAGACAGAGAGACAGCTGATGAGGGAGAGAAGCACTGATGGTGTAAAACGGTGTTTTGGTGACAGGATGGAGGGATGATGGAGGGATGAGTGCACCTGACTCTCCACCAGCATGGCGATGTCCACAAACATGTCATGCAGCTCTTTTATGCTGCTCTCCAGACGCACAATGTCTTTGTGACGCGCTTCAATCTCATTCAAGGCTTGTTTAGAGATCCCTGAATCAACAATCTACAGCACAGCACATACATAAAGAATTAGTCAGTGTGTTTGTGCATTTTTATGCAAATGAAACAAAGACACACACACACATACCCCTGCTGTGAAAACTGCTGTGTTTCCCGCCTCCAGCATCTCCTCAAGCTCCTCATCAGTTGTGGTTTTACCAGCTAGAGAGAGAAGCAGAAGAAACAACAGTCAGAGGAGAAGCGGACGGCAACGTCTGTTTGACACGCTTCAACCGCAGGCCTGAGAAACGCATGCGCTGCACATTGTGGGCAGCTGGAGTCACTGTTAATTCTGCAGCGACGCATCGACTGCACTGGAGCTGCGTCACAGCAGTGTGTGTGTGTGTGTGTTTATGAGACACTTACTGATCTCTAATTGTCTCTGGATGCGACCTTTACTCTTGTCTCTGAAGTCCACCTGAGCTTCATTGTATTTGGTCATCACATCAACAAACCTCCTGGAGAGAACAGTGTACTGAGAGAACAAGAGTAAATGCGTGTTCATTAACCGACCAAAAATAGTTGACTGTTTTACTTTGGAATCTGTTGGCTGTACATTATGCTTCTTACTACACGGCTACATTTGCCACATAAATAAATAACTGGTCATAAAATATTAATTTGAGATTAAATGTTTTATGAGTTATTTATAAAGCAGCCTGGAGAAGTGGTCTGAACATCTGACTGCTGGATTTTGTGTTTGACTAATCAGAATCCAGTATTCCAGACTCGCACCATGACTCACCTGTGATTTGCGTATTCTCATGTCAGCTGAAACTCTTTCCATGTCTTCTGAATCCAGGTCTCTTTGAATGGCTGAACACAAGCAAACAGAGTAAATATATGTACAGCATGTATATGTACATATGTACAGCTTTTATGTACAGCAGAAAATCACACAGGTCAACAGTATTAAAATGTCTGTTCTGTTTGTCTTCTCTCCAGTGAGAAAACACAGAGCAGTCCAGCACTCTAAACAAGTACAAACTCACCCTTCAGTTTGTTACGGACATTGTTGGCCATTTTCTTGATATTATTAGTCAGCGTCTCCATATCATCCTGTGTTTCTGTCAAAAAAGGAGAAACATCCACAGTAATGAAACTATTAAACAGAAGGTAACATTTCTAAATGACGTTCATCTGTTAAACACTAATGAAACTTCTTCATATCAATTCCATAAATGAATCATTTTGGGTTTCATAACCATTCAGTTAAAGGTTTTTACAGAACCATTTCAACAGAACCATTTTAGAACCTTTTTATAGCCTATAGAACCTTCTCAACAGCAAAACATCTTGTGCAACACAAGATTCTAATGATGCTAAACGTTCTTTAAGGAACCATATATCAGAAATGGTTGTTGTGGGTGAACTCTCAGTGGATTACAGTGCAGAACAGAAACTTTAAACTGTGTTTTGTGTGCTTACTTTGGTCTGATGTTGGAGCAGAAAGAATAACTGAGTAAAGTTTCTTCACTTCAGCCACATTCTCATCAATCTTATTGATGCTGTTTTTAATGTCTTCAATCTGAAACACACACACACACGTTTAAAAACAGCACACTGACCCACAATCACACGGCGCTCATCTGAAGCATTTACACACACTGTACAGAAGCACAAGATCTGACCTGAGTGAAGAACTCGTCCATGAAGGCAGGATTGTCCATCGGGATTTCAACATCTTCATCATCGTGATCACACGTCTGAAACACACCACAACTGCATCAGAACATCTGCACACATTCTGTACAAATCCACGTTATGTGTTTCACTACAATAACACACAGAAAACCCTGAGAAGCTGAACATTATCTTTTAAATCATATATGATTATTAAGATGAATTAATTAAAATGAAAATAAAGGTTGTATGTCAATAATGATTTACTGCTGCTCCTCTTTAAACCTCTTCAAACTGTGACTGACTTTAATATACTGTGTTTGTCATTGTTTGTATCTGATTGTATTTCTTGTTGATTGATTTGATGGTAAGAACTGGGTGCTGCATTCTGGAATGTGACTGGAGTAACTGCAGACATACTGGTATTTAGCTCTCACACCAGTAGAGAGACGTCAGTCATGTCACAGTATGTTCTGACACTCTGATTAAAAGATTAAAGCTCAAAACATAGAAGACAATATATGTGCATGAATGAATTGTGTTGAATTGTGAAAAACTGCACTTGTGTTTGTAGATTGGAGTCTTGCCCGCTTTTGTTGACACCTGCCTCTGTTTAAAACAGTAAATATACAGAAACATTCTCACACTGTTATATAAGATGCATGTAAAGTCAAATGACAGGAATTAGATGCAATAATGATCAAATATGTTACAGCGGCTGTGCGCGTGATAACTGTATAACTGAAACACGAGTCAGGCAGTCTGAAGTCCGAATCACACCTTCATGTTTCCTTGATGACACCAGTCAAAGATTTCTCTTAAGTCATCAAATTATACTTCCGTCACTTTACCACAGTCAACTCTTACACACTGCACACACACACTCACACACTCACACACACACTCACTCACACACACACTCACACACACACACACACACACATACACACACACTCACACACACACACACACACACAGTCTGTATCACTGAAACATTATATGGAGCTGGACAGAAAAGCACTTTAACTCACTGAGCTTTTCTGAGAGAACAAATAGTTACAAAAACCTGCCATGGTAACCTAACATGTTTTCCAAAACACTGCAGTGTCTGTATAAATGAGAGCATTTGTATAAATGATGACAATAAAATCAAACTTTGCAGGAAGCAAGAAGCATGAATTTAAATCTTTATTACCACAACAACTCAATTTTTGCATTTTCTGAAGGAAATGTGAGGTTCTCGCCAGCGTGATACGACTGTTGCAAGCGTTGCACACTTGTTATCAGGCTGTTATTAGTTGCTAGAGATGCTTCAGGTGATTGTGAAGGTGTTGTTCTGCTGTCACTGAAGGTGTTTTGCGTGAACGAATGAAACATGAACAACACATGACAAGAGAATTTTTTGTTGTATCACAAAGCTGCTCATGTGGAAAAATGTCATTTTATCTGCCTTACTGTGCTGACAAAGAGTTCTGCTCTCTTTTCACCTTTATTTGTGGATCTAACAATGTGTTGCCAACCCAACAAGTTTTTCTGTGAAGGTCAAACACACACACACATACGCTTGCAGTGTGCTGGAAACACTGAGCTGAAGTCAGATGATAAGCCTACAACAAACTTCCTGCTGAGGGAACTTGAGTTGAAGACAAACAGTGTGTGAGTTAAAGTTAAGTAATGTTAAGGATGTGTTGGCAATGTTKTGTGTCTAATATGAGCCCAATTATCCAGAGTGTGTAACTCAGTTTCACACAAACACCTAAAGACAAGGATTAGATGGAGTTCCCAGAAAAACAAACTCAGATATTGTTCCTCAGCTGTCCCACATTTCCTACAGAGCTTCAAAAAGACTGCCGCTGTGTGTGTGTGTGTGTGTGTGTTTGTCTTATAATGCTCTCAAATACAAAGAACAGAAGAACAGTGAGACACACCAACTTAAACAGAGACACACACAGACTGAAAAAACACTTACAGTGTTGTCAGAGACTGTAATAGGATTTCCTATACTGAAGACGATCACACACACGTCTCAGAACACACAAGTGTTATTACTGTGTTAGCCAAGACAAATATTACTGTCAATACATGAATGAATCCCTGTCAGTATTAAACGTCAGCACATAACTCATCCTGTGTCATTTTTGCCACAGGCATTAATAATGGCTGGAAATGTCACTTAGATTTTAACATTTTGTCAATAAACGCAAGTAAAGCCACCTGCATTTTAACCTGAAGACCAGAACATATAGACAGAGACTTGTGTGTAGCATACTGGGCTAATAAGCAACAACCTAGCAACCACCAAGAACACCCTGGCAACCATTTAGCAACACCTTAGCAATTTCTTAACAATACACTAAATTGCACCCTGAAATCTTTACAACATCTCTAGGTTTAAATGGGGAAACAGTGCTCACTTTTCCTTAAAATAAGTTTTGATTTCCACGCTGATCACAAACGGGTGGAGGTGAAACCAGAAGCAGGTGAGGACAGAAACAACGCGAGAGATTCTCTGTATGCAAAACAGCACAGAAACGCCATGATGACTAATGTAAATAAGGTTCAGCCATAAACACACGCAGTTCCTCTTCTCAACCAGAGCCTGCTGGGCCGCCTCAGGTAACGCCGTCAACAAACGAAATATTTGACAGGGGCAGAGTCTTCATCATGCCAACAGATCCTCACCTCTGGCCCTGTCCGTAGGATCAGACCCTCTCCCAACACCCCCAACTCACCCCTCCACCACGGAAAGGTGATATAATGTGATGATAATAACCTGGCACTGTTATGTACTGTGATATACTTACACCAGACTTAAAGAATATCATGGAACTAAAAACGTGACACATAACCAGAGAACACAGTAACATCACGACACCTTTAGTCAGTGTTTAGTCAGTGTTTAGTCAGTGTTTAGTTAGTATTTAGTTAGTTGATCTACTGGTTTGTTTGGCCAGCATGATGTAAGCTGAAGACCAGCATCTTCTCATCCCTGAGGGCTGCTGGTCCTCCATGGGTCAGATGTTGAACACTGAGCGCTTTCCTCTGTTTTTCTCCCAGTAGCTGGTACCATCTCTGCCATCAGCTGCACTGTCATCAATAAACCCCGTCTGACCTTTATTGTTATTTACCAGTTTATTTACTGGCGTTATTGTGTCTCTTTGGTAAAACTGTAAGCAACAAAAGTCTATGATACAAACTCACAACAAAGTGTTTTGTGTCTTTTCTACAATACGATCAACAGATGAATACGAACGGAAAGTTTCCATACAGACTCTGTCAGTCGCTTAAAGTGACTCTAACCCGTTTCTGTCTTAACCACAAACTCACAAACTCACCGCTTTCAGCTGCTCCAGTCGGTCCTTCATCTCTCCGTTTGTTGTTTTTCTCTGTAAAAGTGAAGAAGTTGATAAACGGAGCTGAAGTCTGAGACGGGAGACGGGGGTCCGATCGTCACTCCAGCAGCGGCTCGCGCAACATGGCTGCCCGTCTCCAAACCAGCATTTTTCCTGTGAATGTGAGGATTAAAACCTCCGTTGCGTTCAGTCTGTTTAATGTCTTCCTCCCTCTATCTGTTTTCTCGTTATAATCGCTGAACCCGAGCTGTGCGCACGCGTGCGCGCTCTCTGCGTCTCGGTCGCGTTCACGCCCTGCGCGCACCTGTGTCTCCAGCTTTACCCACCAAACCTCGTTTCTAGTCCCTACATGTGCGTCACTGCTGCTTTAACACCAGTAACCAACATTAACTAAGTCTTTCTGATGGTTATTGGCTAAATACTGGTTAAGGTGTTTCACTAGTAACTTTTACTTATAACTAACTACTCCAGTGACTGCAATATACACGTTTTACTAGTAGTATCACTAGTAGTATTCATAAAGTATTAATAATAATGACACTGGAAACAACTTGGATGTATTTGTATTGTGGCCAGCGAACTGTGTGCTTCTAACTAATAGCTGTTTATTGTTACTACCTATTCCAGTTAAACCAGTAACTGATGCCTGGTACTTAATGGCTTATGTAGTAATAACTAGTCACTGAGGATAAAGGTGTATGGAGTCTATGGCATGTTTTTTCTTTTTTGCACAGAAGCCAAAGATGAAGGGATATAACTCACTTCACCACATAAGCCACGAGAGCTGACATTCATTAACTCTCCTCTACTGAACCGACACACATTGGCTGAGAAAAATAAAAGAGAACTGGGTTAAAGTATGAGCTTTATGTCCAGTGTGAGGGGAACAGAAATGTTCACCGCATGACACAATGGTTTTGTGTTTCACTGAAACTCTGCCCTTGTTGAAAGCTTATGAACCCAGACTATGAGCAGAGAACGAGACGGATGACTTCTGTCTGCCCCCTGGTGACAACATGGTGTTGCAAAAATGTGATTGTAAGCATAACTATTGCCAACAAATTGGCCAGTCATCATAACTTTATCTGATCAGTAAACACAAGAATTCTGACAAATTGCAGTAAATTTAAAATGGCACATTTAAGAGTCATAAACTTTATTCTACATGTTTCAACTGCAAAAGCAACAAGCCATTATTTTATAACTTGTTGTTCATTACATAATTCCTCAGTCATCAAACTACGAGCAGAAGAGAAATGTTGTGTATTGTCAGTCTTTAAGTCAGAATTCTTTCACTAAAAAGAAACCGCCACAGTATTTATAAACTTGAGCTCTTTACTTGACTTTGTACAGTAAACATTTTGCATTTACACATGCGTTCATGCACACACGCTTCCAATAATCTTAAGATCCAAAATCATTCTGATGGCAAATCAAAGACCAATAAAATTGCCCACCACAATTTAAGACAAAGCAAAGTTAATATATTGAGAATGTTTTTATTCCAAGAATTTCTCTAAGTGCTTTACATAGAGAAGCAAGCACTGACACTCCACCTGCTCTCACACTGAGCGAGTGTTTGGAAGCGCAGGCATGTCTGTACGAGTGTGTGCCCGGTGGCAACAGTTAGCATGTCTACAATGAAATGAACCACACATTTTTACTCAAATCAAAACACAAAACAAATCCAAAATTGAAAAATAAAAATAGTCTGCGCTGGGGTTTAACGGTAAAAGGGTGAGAGGGAGAAACGATCACTGGGAAATCCCAGTGACATTAACATGAGGACAGGAGCAAACAGGTTAAAGGTCATCGTCTTCATCTGGGAGGGCTGTTTCTGATGCCACCTGAAAGAGACAAACCGGATCAGTCCAGAATCAGACAAACTGAAGACGCAACAGCATTACTGAAGAACGAGTATAAAGTCAACGCTCACCTTCAGGTCGTGCTCGTACTGTGCGGCAAGCGATGGGTCCATGGCGATTTCAGGCGGGGCGAGGGCAGGCATCTCAACAAACTCCAGGTTAGGGTCACCAATCAGCTTCCGCGCGAGCCACAGGAAGGGCTTCTCAAAGTTATAATTACTCTTGGCAGAGATGTCATAGTACTGGAGAGAAAGATCAACTGGAATCAACACTTGAACATGAACCATCTACTGTAGCTTTTGATCCTCCTTTAGCACATTAATCCTCTAGAACGGAAAAATAACCTCCACATAAAATCACCTTTGGCAACAGGTGAAGCCACATTTAGCTTCTAGTGCTTATATCGTTAAAATAATGAGTTTGTTTACCTGTAGATTCTTCTTACGATGGAACACGATGCTCTTTGCTTTGACCTTCCTGTCCTTGATGTCCACTTTGTTACCGCACAGCACTATGGGAATGTTCTCGCACACGCGCACTAAGTCACGATGCCAGTTGGGCACGTTTTTGTAGGTCACTCGAGAAGTTACATCGAACATGATGATCGCGCACTGAGCTGAAAGCAGAGCAACCCGTTAAACTACTGCAGCGGATAAAACCAGAACATTCTAGATGATGCATCTAAAAACATCAGGTCTGAAATAAGAAACCAACATACCCTGGATGTAATAACCATCTCTCAGGCCACCAAACTTCTCCTGTCCAGCCGTGTCCCACACGTTATATTTGATGGCTCCTCTGTTAGTGTGGAAGACCAGGGGATGCACCTCCACTCCAAGTGTGGCTAACACAAGACAATGTTTATGTAGAGACACACACTACTGTAAGGATGTCTGTGTGCATCGTGCAGAACTTTCATCTGAAACTGCTGCAAGACTTACCAACATATTTCTTCTCAAACTCTCCAGTCAAGTGTCTCTTCACAAAGGTTGTTTTCCCAGTACCTCCATCTCCAACCAGGACCAGCTGTGCAAGCAAAGACAAGTTGCATAAATGAGTAACCATCTCTAATAACCAGTATTCAGGCAGCTGGCAAAATATTAAGCAGTTACAGCTACACGGTATTTACAGGGAGACATGCTGCATGCAATTCAAAGCTTCCAGTTTAGTACTGGTGGTGCATCAAAAATATAATAAATATTAAATACACACGTATAGTTATGTAATGGTGTCTCATCGTGCACATGCAGTGTTAGTTTAATCTTCAGTAAGAGTGAATCTTACCTTAAACTGAACTTGCGGCTCGTTCTCTGCCATCGCTGCGTTGCGCGAGTCTTTGTGCGGCGGTCACTGCAGGAGAGATGGCGGGACAGTCAGTCTCTGCACACAAAGGCCTCGGCGTAGCCGTGCTAACATCGTAACTCACCGGAAGCGGCTAATGCGACCACAAACAACTTACTGAACAACTAAATGCGTGAACGGTTTGGGTTACAGATGCGCGCTCACACGAGGCCGCGGCTACAGTAATAGCATCACCCGCGCGCGCACGCGAACGAAACCAACTACATCAGATTAATCGTCTCTAATGAAACTTACGAGTCCCGCGCGTCACATTTCTCCAGTTTAACTAGCAGTAGCTACCAAACGCCATCCCTCCGTGCTAATGCTAACAGGCTACAGTGATGTAACCCAGCGCGGGCCTTCAAACGGGCCTCGCCTGCCATGTGCAAATGAATTAATCGAGTTAAAGGACTCGAATATGACGGGAATTAACTTATCAAACAGAGAGAGGATCAACACGAGGCGTCTGTCGCGCCGGTTTAGCACTGAGAGCGGTTAGCACGATGGCGGTACGACACAACGCATGCCGTAACAAAACGCCGTAACCCTCCATCGGCTGCTCACAGCCACAACCGACGCGACTTACAGGGACCTCAGCGCTATTTAATGACTTCGTAACGGGGTCTGGCTGTAGTTACACACAGTGTTGTTATGGATGTGATGAGAGGAGCTCCGCACTCACCGGTGATGATCGAGGAAGAGAGCAAATGGCTGCGCCCGCGCGGGATCAGCACGCGTCACATAAACGCTTCCGCCCACCACGTGACCGGCGCCGCGCATGCGCACTGACCGACGCCGACAACATGGACGTTTCCCTGCTTTTAGATGTTATGATGATGCTAAGAAGGGAAACATAAAATAATAACAGCAGGACACAACTGGGAGGCAACTGTACAAAAAACTTCACTCTAATCAGACAGAGTAATGGACTCTGTTAAACATCTTAAACATTTATGTCTTAAAACACCCAACAAATGTGACATTCAGTGTGTTTGCCTCATATTCATCTTTCATAAATACAGATTTCCTGACTCCACCGCAAACAGAGCAGTTGTTGTCTTTAGTGTCTCAACACATATTTAGGTCAGTATGTACACATGAGAGTGAGGAAATAAGAGTGTGTGTGTGTATCTCACACACAATCTCCTCTCTGTACCTGCACAGCACAAGCTCACCACAGCAGCGGTACAGAGGTCAGGCAGGTAACAGGCTACAGTCTTGTGCTGTGAGAACTCAGCTGAAAGGTAACATCACATTGACGGTCAATTGAAATACTTCTAATGTATGCAAATTTGTCATGGTACTCCTGGTTACATAAAACCATTAACTTATCTTAGATTAACTAGATTATTCTTTTTTTAATCATATCAAATCACTGTTTACCAGTCAGCAAATAAGCTAAACAGTGGTTAGAAATGGTGAACATATTCATTTATTTCGGTCACAGTACAGAAAAATACACTTATTTTTAACCTTAAATCTTGACAAAAACAAGTGAACGTAATTTGTCAGCTTTCCCAGTATAAAACTCACTTTCTCTTCCTCTTTGATTGGTAAACAAGAAATGATTGTTAGATTTTCACAATAAAGGAGGGTCAACTTTCTCCTCCTGCCCACAAACCTGCACACACACACACACGCACAGACATACACACACATGCACGAACACACACATACACACACACACTAGCTGACTTGACAGCGGAAGTCTTCTTCTCAGTCGTCTTTCTCTCCCATCAAAGAACAACTGAAGTTTTCAGTTTGACAGAAACGTTAAGGTAACGTTGCTGCATTGACTTTTATCTCTCAACTGATGGTTTATTTCAGCTTTGACATTATTGATAAATCTGTTATTCACTTGCTTTTAAAATTACTTGTTGTTGAATGATAATGGGGGAAATACAGTTCTATCGTTATTAAATGTGAGACATCTCTCTCTCTTACACACACACGCAGATGTCTGTAAAGAGCGAGGAGGATGAGGAGGGGAGTTCAGGCTCTGGGGTGAGATTCGTAGAGACCAACCGCTTCGGGTTCATTCTGGGTAACGGAGAGACAGACAGGTAAGTGATGGTTTCCATTCACACTAATGCGTTGTGTGTGTTCTCACATCTCAATGGAGAAACATTCAGTGTTTGACATGTATGTTTAACTTCAACACACTGTTACGGTCAGATAATCTTTCCAACCCTGTAATGCGCTCCAGTTTTTATTAATGCACATAATCCTGTTCCCTCTTGATTCAACCGTCCACACCTCTGACTCTTGTTGTCTCCCTCTCAACATCCTGTCATGTTACCATAGTGATCTGTGGCCTGTCAGAATGCGGTTTCCTGTTTTCTGTGCGTTTGCCTCTTATGACACCCATGCAGTGCACTCATATGGAGACAGTTTGTGAGTGAGTTATGAAATAGGACAGAGGTGTGTGATTATATGTATATACCCCATAATGTTTACACTGCATTAAATCACATTTTTATTCTCATAGATATATAGTTAGCATGATGTTGCACTGTTAACAGCAGGTGACTATATATCAGAGGAAACAGCCATGTTGTCTAGCAACCGAGATGTCATTTGTGGGTTTTCCACCCTGTGAAGTATACAGAGTATTGTTGTGTGTTGTTGACAGTGATGCTCCCTGTCCTGAGATTGTGAGACATCGAGAGAGCAAGTGGCTCAGCCTCATGAAACACTGGGACCAAGTGATGGAGATAAAAAGCAGTAAGGTGTGTGTTCACATGTTACATGTATGTACACAGCATGTAAATAACAACATCTGCCATGTTTATGATAACAGCCTTATATTCATGCAATGATAAAGTGAAAAAAGTAGAACTTTTGCATTGTTATATTTTGAATGTATCAAAAACTAGCCGAGTTGTTGAATGATTTAAAAATAAACATAAAAATAACATAATAGTATGTTTAGAAAGTGCATGTTTCATTCAAACTTACAACAGTCAAAACATTTGTAATGTTTTTGTTACTTAATGGAAACATTAGGGAAATGTTCTTACAGCCTAACATTGTTAGCTGGGTATGGCACATAGAGGTCAGTAACTCTCTATAATATTATTCTCCCTGTAAACTGAGTGGATCTGATTATAAATTGTCTTAGGGTGAGTTAGAAACTATATTGTGATTTGACCTCATAAGATTGAAGAAATGTAAGGTGACATAATGGCTTAATAGTGTTTCATGTAAAGGCTGGATGGACATAACATGCAGACTGTGTTTGCCCCAGGTCAAAGGTCAGTGTCAGAAGGGCATCCCAGCATCAGTCAGGGCGAAGTGTTGGCCAATGCTCTGCAGCGCTACAGACAGAATGAAGAAAAATGAGTCCCTCTATAAAGTAGGTGAACAGCAGCAGTAATGGCATGTTTTCTTACAGTATGTCTCATTATGTGCGTTGTGTTCTCTGTTAGCTGCTAGTTGATGCACGAGATCAGCAGGGATGGACAGAAATCATCCAAAGAGACACAGACAGACAGTTTCCCTTCCATGAGATGTTTCAGTCTAAAGATGGTCACGGGTGATTAACATTTACTTACATCTGTCTGTACAGATTTGACTCCCTTATTAAAGGGGCAGTTCGATCAAAATGATCATTCTTTCATCACTTACTCATTACAAACATGTGTGACTGTTTTACATGTGAGTAACACAGTAGATATTTTAAAGTATGTTGATAACTAAACAACAATGGGGCCCATTTACATTTTTACAAATATTTTGTGGTCCAAAGAGGAAAAAAAGTCAAACAGGTTTGAATGACACAACGGTGAGTTAATGATGGAAGAATTTCTGCTTTTGGGTGAATTATTTCTTTAACACTTACTGTGGAGAAAAATAAAACCTCTGTCTCATTTTGTGTCTGTTTGGTGCGTTGCTGGAGAACAGTCAGAAGGATTTGCTGCATGTTTTGAAGGCATACACTCAGTACAGACCAGAGGAGGGTTACTGTCAGGGCCAGGGGCCGGTGGCTGCTGTTCTTCTGATGAACATGCCTGCTGAGGTAATTATCCTCTCAGTTTTATGTAACATTGAGTTTTTGCTCAAAGGTACGGTTGCTTTGAAGCACAAGATCCCATCAGAACACACTTCAGTTACACTCCTCCAAAACACATGAACATAAACATAGTTTGACAGGCAAGCATGGTTTGAACCATATTGGACAAATATTTTACAGTCCTGCTTCTTCCACAGAAATCATGTATAAATGTATTTAAACTTCAGCAGCTTCAACATCACAGAACATGTTTCTGGCCTGCCTTTAAACAACCGACTGCCAGCTTCATTAAAACTTAGAAACTAACTTTGATTTTGTTTGTATTTCAGGAGGCCTTCTGGTGTTTGGTGCAGATCAGTGAGTTCTATCTTCCTGGCTACTACAGTCCTCTGTTGGTGAGGCATCTCTGCTGTTACCCAGCAAAGGATATTACAACATAAAATATGACTCTATAACCCTTGTTTTTACTGTTCTTAGGAAGGAGTTCTGTTTGATGCTGCCGTTCTCTCAAGTGTGTTAAAGAAACTGTGTCCTGCTGCCCACAAACACCTGCAGAACCAGGGGGTGGAGCCTCTCATGTTCGCCACTGATTGGCTGATGTGTCTGTACAGCCGTCACTTGCCTTTCCACACGCTGCTCAGAGTCTGGGATCTCTTCTTCTGCTATGGTGTGTCTTTGCCTTCATACACCTGCAGTATAATGAACACCTGTACCAGCAAACGGTCCCTGTTGAACAGTATTGAGCAAAGCGTGTGTGTGTGTTGCAGGAGTGCGTGTTTTATTTCAGGTAGCCGTGGTGCTGGTGCGCCGGTGTTTGGGGTCGGGTCGACAGAGGAAAGAATGTGATGGACAGATCGAAACTCTGGAGCGACTGCGGGGTGTTAAAGCACGCGTCCAAAACGATCCAACAGACACCTTCATTCATGAGGTAGTTACTGCGTATTTACAGATACATTTAAAACCAAACAAAATACAGTTTCAGTTTAAGAACCCAAAATACAATTCACACACACAACTTAAGTTATTCGGTAACCAAAAATCTTTCAGGGCTCACTATTAAATTTTGGGAGTGATTTGGTTAATATGCTGTATAAAAACTTATAAATATGAATGCAAACATGATTATTAAATAACTACATGAAAAATTAAATAACACGGAAATGTTACACAAACCATTTTTAATATTGACTTTATTTACAGTCATTATAGTTACAGACATTATTCTTGCTTTTTTAACAACAGAAAATGAAAATGACACATGCTGGTGAATTTAAATCTTTAAAGTCACTGTTTCTCTTTCAGGTATGTTCTGTGCCACTGTCCTCAGCGGACCTGCAGAAACAAACAGAGAAAGAGATGGAGAAATGGAAAAAAGAAAGACCGGACTCAACCTTTGATCCCCGGGGCCGTTGTCATGGATACCGCATGGCCTGTGAAAGAGTGCAGAATAAACAAAAGGACAATGAAAAGAAGGAAAAGCAAAAAGGAGCCCTGACTCTTCCTCTGATGCGATCCCATTCCTCTCTCTCTCCCTATATTCTGAGGAAGAAATGGAAAAAGAGAGGAAGCAGAACCGGAGAGTGGGATGGAGGGAGAAAGTTCTCGCAAGGTCTGATGGAAGAGAGCGACGATGAAGGGATGAGGAGGAGGAGCGCGTGTGGAGTCGCTGGGGAGAAGAGAGCCAAGCAGGACAGACTGGCAGATGAGCTTCACACACACAAACAGAGAGATCACAACACACATGCAAACATCTCACGGCTGTCCTCCAGCGCTGAGTCTGATGTTTTTGAGAGTCTGACAGAGAGGGATTCTCAGCAGCAGGATAAATTAAACAAACACAGAGATCATCCTACAGAAGAAACAGAGAGATTATTAAATCAGCACAAAGTCAATTCATCAGCAGGACAAGATAAATGTGATGAAGAAAAAGTTGCTGTGGGTGTGATTGAGGAGAGCATAAAGACAGAACAGAATCAACAGAATTCAGTAACAGAGGTGTGT
>JBAJNP010004012.1:0-27633 GCA_036877545.1 Yasuhikotakia modesta
GGATGCATGTGTGCTGTGTGTGTGTGTGTGTGTGTGGATGCATGTGTGCTGTGTTGTATGGTTGTGTGTGTGTGTGTGTGCTGTGGATGCATGTGTGCTGTGTTGTATGGTTGTGTGTGTGTGTGTGTGTGTGTGCTGTGGATGTGTGTGTGTGTGTGCGGTGTTGTGTGGATGCATGCATTTGTGTTCTTGCATTAAATCTTGTGCAATAAAGTCAATTCTAGTCCATTTATTGAGTGCAGTAGGCGTTGGGATTAATCAGTGAACACAAATAACTGTAATGAAACATTAGAGAACGTTTTCCTGTGGTTATGGCTTGTTATCTCATTCATATTTACCCTGCATTCAAATATGTGATGATAATCTTATGAATTCACCAATTTATAAATAATCTGCATGGCTGTATGAGTGTTTGTTAATGAGTTGTAAATGAGTTGTAAATGAGTTGTCTTTGTTTTTTATTACGCATCAGATGTTTGTGTCTTTTGTGTGACAACTGAAGTCATACACAGATTGTGGTCATGAGGATTTAATGGGTTAAATCTGTCAATTTCAGGTAGAAAATGCTGAAGTTAACACATCCCTAAGCAACATTTTTAAGAAGTGGTCGAGGTGAGACACTGTTTTTATGTAACGCAAACTGTGTTTAAAACTGCGATCCGTAACTTTCTTGTTAAACAAGAACATAACAGATCCGTGTTTTGTGTTTCAAACAGAGATTGCAGAAGTTACAGGATTGCAGTTTTAAACTCTTTTATTTTATTCATTCATTTATTGGGATTTTTCCTGCAGTGAGAAGAAGAGACGTAAGAAAGCAGGGAAATGTCTGACCGGGGCTCAGGAAAGCAGTAATGCAGAAATCTCTGACAGTGACGCTTCTGGTACGTAGAGCACATGTAAACCTCACATACAGTCATTTATATCACCATAACAATACGATCAAACAATAATAGCAGTTTATGTGAAACTTAATAGATGCAAACTTAACATTTATTGACCAACACATAGTGTTGTTTTGTCCAGGGTTGTGTTTCTTTGTTTATTCTTGTGTAAATAATAAAACTCTTCAGCCACACACATATACTGATCACTGTGTAAGAAATATAAAAACTGTTACTGACGTTTTCTTATTCTGACATTCCTGCTGAAAAACAGCTAAAACCTAAGCTGGTTTTTAGCTGATTGAATCTGGCAAAAGCTGGTTTAGGCTGAGCCTCCCAGCCTGGCGAAGCTGCTCACGCCGGTTTTAGTTGGAAAATTAGCCGGACTTAAACCTCCTTAACCTGTTAAAATCCACAGGCCAGACATCTCCTGCGAAGAGTAAGAAAGTTTCTTCATCTGCAAAAAAGTCCACTAAGAAGCAGAAGATAGCTGGAGTCAAGACTCCATCTGCTGGTGAGGATGAGTAGCTGAGCATTGAACATCTGATTTATGTTGTGTAATGATTGTTTTTTATTGGATGTGTGTCGTTTGGAGAAGTTTGGAGAAGAGAGGTTAGGAATGTTGACAAATGTAATTAAAGATAACAAAGAGAAACAGTGTTTAGTTTTTATGTTGGTTCCCCTCAGAACGTTTCGGCTGATGTTGTTTGTATGTTTGTCTTTCTTAAGGAAAAGTAGCTGGTCAAAAATCTCCTGTACGAAATCTTCAAAAAACTTCAAGATCAGGGGTATGTGTGATTTATGTTTATATATGTAGAATGTATTTATTGGCTTAACTGAACTGTCAAACAAGTCACCCACATGTTTATTGTTCGCTTCACAGAAACAGAGTAAAGAAATTAAACCAAGAAGAAAATCATCTAAACATCTTGCAGCAGTTTCTGCAGGAAGCGTCTCAGACTCCGATTCCAGCTTAGATGTGGAGAAATGGACTAAACTGGTTTCACAGCTAACAGGTAAAAGCGCTGTAGAATAAACGTTATTATTGTGTTTAGCAGAAAACCTGTCAGGAGGATGTTTAGGGACCCCAGTTTAAAAAAAACACTTGCATTTGTCTAAAAGAACAGTTAGAAACATTTTTCCATTTTCAACTTCTCCAGACAGGTACAATGTATATTGTAGTATTTACACATTATTGGTATCTGCAGTATCTGTTGTTATATTGCTGAAGTACAATAAGAATCATCTGTAATTGTCCCAAATCTACAAAATCTTAATGGACCTAAATTGTTCTTCATTTTGTTTATGCAAATATATATATTTTCATAATAATATATTTATGTTTTTCTTAAATGTTATTTTTTTTAATCAGATGCTGATGTTGCAAAGATGGAGGTTCTCTCAAACTTCGTTGAGCCGCCCGTGTCTTTACCGGTGAAGTCCACAGAAACAAAAAAGAGGACGAGGCAAACCAAACCTAAAACAGAGACAAACTTGACCAAGAATGGAAAGTCCAGGACAACAGCAAAGAAAGCAGGAGTTACAGCAGATGACGGTTCTGGCAAAACAAGTGCAGCTAAGACGAGTTTAAAGAAGTCCAAACCAGCAGCAGGTCATGAAACTAATGGACTTGTGATGAGCACAACCTCAGAAGCAGCTGTTCCACCAGCTTCCTCAGACACGTCCAACAGTTTTGAGATCCCTGAGACAGCTGATGTTGAAACCCCCAGAACCAGCGGCTCAGAGATGTCATCTAAAAAGAGCAAAAGAAAGAAAGTGGATCGAGAATCTGTGTCCACTGACGTTCAGACTCCATCTGGAAAAACTGCCAACCACCAGAAAAATGCCATCAAGACCCCAGATGATCATTCTGAGACCATCCTGATGTCTAACCAATCAGAAACGCCCTCAAAGAAAGCAAAAAAAAGGAAATCCAAAAGTGTTGTTGAGCCCAGCCAGACTCCTAAAACACCAAAGACAAAGAAAACTGACGGTCTTGTTGATCTTGACACAACAACCTCTGAGAAAGCTGATGTTCTCCAAGATTCTTCTAACACTGGCTCTCCATGTAGAGAAGACAAACTTAATGAAGGTGAAAGCTTTTCAGAGATTCCATCTAAAAAATCCAAGAAGGCCAAGAATTTTGTTGCAGAACCTGATCAGTTGGAAACACCTTCTAAGAGACCTGAGCTGGAGTCATCAGATGCAGATCTCCTGCAGTCCACCACAAAGAACTCTGTGAAGAAAAGAAAGAGCAAGTCCTCTTCTAACAGTGTGGAAACTGATGGTGATGGTCGGTCTGGAACAGAATTCACAGAGTCGCCCATCAAAAGCAGTAAATCTCAAGCAACGAATGGAGATGTTGGCGCTGATGGTTTGAATAATGAGGAAACCTCCAGTCAGGATCTGAAAACACCGTCCAAAAAAAAGAAACGCAAACAGGAGGAAGCTCATGATGTCTCGGCACAAGAGGAGACGACGCCAGAGCCCAAGAAAGCCAAGAAAAAGAAAAACAAGGATGGTGGAAATCCTGTTGAGGAGCAACCACCCGAAGCAGTGCTGGTTACTATAGTAACTGACCAGAAAAAGAAAAGTGGGTAGTTAATGCTCTAACTAGGTCAATAATACTAGTACTAAAATATAAGTTGTGTGCTATAAAGGTAGGATTAAAAGTTCTTCCTGCCAATATGTAATAATGTTTTGTGTTTTATTTTTTCTCAGAGAAAAAGAAAGAAAAAGAGAGAGATGAAGAAATAGACGAAGATCCTTCTGTAGCTGAAGAAGTGACAGTTCACAAGAAGGTAAAGTCTTCAAATGTTTTTACTCCAAATGTGATTGAAAATGGCAACAGTTGCTGGATGACAGTGACAAAGATCTGCTGTGCTGAAAATGGCATTGACATGTTCTTCTGTTACTCAGAAAAAAAAATCTTACAAAGAGAAACATGAACATGAAGCTTCTGGACTCGACACAGAGCAGTAACATCAGAGGAGCATCAGAGGAGCATCTGAGGAACATTAGTGCTGGAGGCCAGGGATCTCAGTCTCCCTGTACAACATGCAGTGAAGATTTCACCTGAAGGCACGTGTCTCCTGTGTGTTACTCTGTTTGTATGTTTTATACTCTTATGAAGAAAATCTTCATATCTAGTATTTTGTTATTGATTTGTTTTTGTATTTTTATAACTGGCCTGTCTGTGAATGTTAAACAGTTTAATGCATTTGTATGATTTTAACACATTTTGGGAAAGCTGTAGTTTGTCTGTCTTGATCATTTAAAAAAGTTTAATAATTTTTCCATCTTTTAGTATTTAATAAGAATAATAATGTATTATTGCTTAAGATCAAGAACCTAATTGTAGAAAATCACTTTGGAATCTGTATTAAAAAAATCATCTTTTTTTGGATGCGTTTGTTTCTGTGTCTCGTTTCGTTCTTCACACAGAAATGAGCATCAGTGATGGGGATGGTAAGAGAGAAAAACTTCATTATTTCTTTGACATGCTTCTAAATACAGAATGTTTAGATGAGAAATAATATAGTTGTGAAGTTATTGACAAATTATTGCCACTTGTTTATGTCTCTCAGTAACATAATGTTAAATGTTTGTAACTGTGATCCACAGAGGCATAAGAATGAGGTGCCTTGCTGGTTTGTATAAAGTGTAATAACTATTAAGAAGTTGTTAATGTATAATGAAACGACGAGGATGGGATTCGAACCCACGCGTGCAGAGCACAATGGATTAGCAGTCCATCGCCTTAACCACTCGGCCACCTCGTCCTGTAGTGTCTGTATGAGAGTGAAGTCAGGGAGGGCAGATGAGTTTCAACACTTTATTCTGATAGTTTTGTTGAGAAAATTACTTTACAGATGAATTTATCCTTAAACTTTAGCTGTGGCTGTAGCATAAGGAGTAGAAAATGTTGTAAAGTTGTCCATTAGTTTATTAATTGTTTAGACATAGAGTAGCTTTAACCCAATTTTTATTGTACAAATAAACACATTTTTATTACAAATAAACAAAAATACAGCAGAAAGAAAATAAGAGATGTTTCAGGGCATAAGATCTCATCTGCTGTAACTGTCTTCTGTACATACACCAGAGGGCGCTGTTCGCATGTATCTGAAGCATGTGTATATATATATTATATGTATATGTGTGTGTATATGTATATATATGTATATATGTATATGTGTGTGTATATGTATATATAAATATATATATATATATATATATATAGGGCTAGTTGCCCAGACCAGTTTACTTAGTTAGTTAGTTAGTTTTATCATGTATGACAATTACTTATGAAAAATTATCTAACCAGGTAATGGAACCAAACAGTTGCATTAAATGCAGAATATTGCAGCAACTTGTTAACTTATAAGAGCAGTTACATAAATGCAGTATCAGTGCCGTACTGACCCATCTTTAAATGATTGAATCACTTTATTTTTCCATTACTCACTCTCCCTCGTTTTCTTTCTTTCACTTTCTCTCTTACTCAGTCTCTCTCTCTCTCTCTCTCTCTCTCTCTCTAGCTCCACCCCGTAACTCTTCCTGTGCATTTATATGTACCCCAGCAGCATCCCAGCATCATATTGTGCCGGTGTGTTTCACTTAGGTCCAGTGATGAAGGTTCTCTTCCTCCTCTTCCTCACAGTGTGTCTGAACTCTACCTGTGTCCTGAGCAAGACTCTGGAGTTTTTCATCGCCGCTGTGGAAACAAAGTGGGATTATGTGTTTGCTGACCCAACAGAATCAGCCGCAAACCAAAGGTCAGAATTTCTTTCTTCACTTTTTTTCATTTAATTCATTATTTTTATAATTATGACACATAAATTAGGAAATTAGAATTATTACATTCTTCTGTCCTGTTTCTGATTTTTATCTGATTGGTTAATAATGGATTTGTCTGTAGTTTTAAGGCATAACTCATGTTCACACCAACAGGGATTAAAACTGTTACGCTGTGTTCTCAGCACAGTAACAGGGCAGGTGTGTCCATACAGTTTGTTCACACAGATATAAACATGTTATCTGAGCCGTTTGGACTGAAACCATTAAACTTCATCATCAGTTAATTCACACCGCAGGACAAAATGAATCAGAGGGTGTTTGATGTTTTCAGTAGGTGACATGAACTCATTCAACACTCACTGGGCAAAGACCAGAATTATAGTGTCACGGTTTAAAGTTAACCAGAGCGGAACAAATGTTTGTAATTAGAGGGCGGTCAGGTTAGTAAATGGGTTATTTTAGTAATCTGAAATCTGTTTTAACTTTTACTAAACGTGTGTATCACATTTTTCATTACAGCTGATACAGTCAAATGGTGCTGAGATTTAACATGTTTTGTTTTGATGTTTTGAGAACGGTGTGTGATAAGTGTTCATCCGCCGTATGTCTGCTGAAAACACACATTTGTGAAGAGCAAGTGTAAATCATAACACATGATACCTTAAAGACTCATTCTGGTCAAAATAAAGAACTGAGAGAACGACAAACGGCATCTTAACATTCATTTAATCTTCACAGGAAATTTGCTGCTGGTGTACAGAAATATGTCAAGGCTGTATACACAGAATACACTGATTCCACCTTTACCACGGTAAAGTCAAAACCTCCATGGGCTGGTGAGTTTAATTTCCCAACAAAATTATATAATGCCTTATAAACATCTAGGCGGTTATGATTACTAACAAAAATGTTACGTGCTAGAAATGTTTATTTGCCTCCTGACAGCTCATCCGAAAATGTGTTTCTAAACTTACATGACCTTTCTTTTCCTGTGGAACACAAAAGGAGATATTTTGAGAAATGTGTCAGTGGTTTTGGGTCCAAGTTAATTAGTGCTGCTGTTGTTTGGATACTTCAGAATATCTTCTTCTGTGTTCCTCAGAAGCAAAAAAAGTCTCACAGGTTTGGACTGACACAAGAGTGAATAAATGATGGAAGAATGTCATTTTTGAGTGCAGTATGCCTTTAACGCTTGATTGCTGATGTTTTGACGTTTGTAGGTATTCAGGGTCCGACCATCAGAACAGTTGTGAATGACAGAGTGGTGATCCACTTCAAAAACTTTGCTTCCCAGTCCTTCAGTATTTCCCCAATTGGAATTCCATACTGGAAACAATCGGAAGGTATGAATTCATTGTAATGAGATGAGTTGACAGATTTACACTAGCAGGTGAATTATGTTTAGAATAATCACTTATTTTTTAACTGAGCACAGCCTCTGAGATCCTCTGAGATTGTTTTGTAATACTGGAAACTCAGCTATAAATCTGAGCGAATAAGTTCCAAGCGTGTCGTACAAACAGCATATAGTAATTTTGGGTTTGCCCGTGGAAAATAAAAGCAAAACTCTGATGTGTACAGCAACATCCTGAGCGGTGAATTTTACCACACACTGAAAACCCACCGTTTGCGCATTTAAACTGCAACATCCTTCTGCATTTTAATACCAGGCGCCGGGTACGAGGACTCCAGCTCCGTTCTGGAGAGAGAGGATGATGCTGTGCCCCCTGGTGGGTACTACAAGTACGTGTGGGACATCTTTCCCAGCAGCGCTCCCACCAAATCAGACCCGGACTGCCTCACCTACATCTATTCATCACAGGTGGATGTGGTGCGAGATTTTAACAGTGGCCTCATCGGGTCGCTGCTCATCTGCAAATCAGGTGTGAATCCTTCATTTCTGCAGAAACTTAATCCAATCAAATCCAAACGTTACAAAAACGATTAAAAGTGTTATTTTGAATGTAATGTAAAGAAAGAAATGTAAGCATTTTCTAATTCTGTAACATTTTTAATACAATTTAAACTTAAGTAAAACAATGTTTTGATATGTGAAATGTAACCAAAACTGTGTTATGTGTTCCTGCCAGAACATTTTTGATAACAATTTCAGCTCATTTTTGATTCTTATCTCTACTGCAGCTGCTTAGTTGTGATTTAACATTTGACCTCTCAGGTGTCCTGACTGAGGACAGAACGCAGAAGGTTCCAGAGTTTGTTCTGGTCTTTGCCGTCTTTGATGAGAGTAAGAGCTGGTACAGGGAAATGGGCCGGACAGACAAACTGAGGAAAACATCCAGTCAGACTCAGTTTCACACCATCAACGGACACGTCAACTCAACCCTGCCAGGTGCGATCAGTCATGAGATCTCTGCAGGCCTAAATCTCATAAATAAACAGCATATGTGACTTATTTTACTTCAGAATCAAAAACGATCAATGGTCCTAAAATGGGTCTCATTGCGTTCATGTAACCGCTAATTTCTTTCTTATGATTTTGGAGTAAAACATGACCTGACAGATTGATCTGATTCTCTCTTTCTCCGTTTAGTCTTGTCTGTGTTGAGTTCTGTTTTCAGTTCTTGTGTAAGTGTTCAGTGTGATCTGGGTTTTTGTCACCAGGTCTCACCGTGTGTCAGAAGAGCCCTGTGGTGTCCTGGCATCTGATTGGTCTTGGCTCCACCCCAGAGATCCACAGCATCCAGTTTGAAGGCCACACCTTAAAGGTTCTGGACCATAAGCGGGTGACGGTTGAAATGACCCCCATGACCTTCACTACAGCTTTGATGAAACCGTCCAGTGCTGGGAAGTTTCTGATCTCCTGCAGGATCCACTCTCATCAGACGGGTGAGAATCTGATGCCTCTTTAACGTTATGGAAGGTTGTATGGAGACCTGTCCTTCATGTTTCTCTGATGTTTGTGGTCTCCAGCTGGTATGAGTGCATTCTTCACCGTGGATAACTGTCCTGAAACGGCAGTCGTGAGCCCAGAGAAACGTAACATAAAACATTCAGACGATGAAGAAGAGGATGATGAAGATAACATGTTCTCCACCATCGTGTTCAAGCCAGGAGGACCCGTATCTGTGCTTCGATCCAGCGCTAAAGGAAGACCCAAAATCTGGGTTCATTACATCAGCGCGGAGGAGATAGATTGGGATTACACGACCCAGAGCGATGAGCGGTGAGACTCAATCACACTCATGTCCTCCACCGGTGGAACGAATTTCTCAGTGGTTGCTCTTTGATAGCTCAGGGGGCTTAAAATCACCAAAAGTTGTTACTGTATTTTTCCATGTGGTGATGTGTGTCTGCTAAATGCATAAATGTAAATGTGTCAGAAAAGTAGTACATTCTTTATTTTGTGGTGAAATCAACAATAAAATAATGGACTAAGTAATTTTGTCTCATATATTTCTGCAATGCTAAAATGTTGGACAGTAACTGGTATCTTAAATCTCAACACAGTTTGATACATTGTTGAGATCTTTTTTGAACCTTCACATGAGATTATAGAGATATTTTTTCAGGAGAAACATCTGAGAAGCAATTGTCCATCTCATAGCTGCTGAGGAACATCAGCCTGGAGACATTACAGAGATCTCATTTTCATTCTTTGCTTTGAATCAGGTCTTCATCATCTGCATTATCATCTGAGTGGTTCAGAAAAGGTCCTCAGCGGCTGGGTGGAGTTTATAAGAAGGTGACGTTTGTGGAGTACACAGACAAAACTTTCACAGTGAAGAAGACCACGGCCAGATCTCTGATGGGTCCAGAGCTCAGAGGAGAAGTTGGGGATAAATTTCATGTATGATTTTTTGACGATCTAACTAATCCAGTTTCTTTGTCTTTACTTCTTTCTGATATCCACTCCTCTGTGTATCTCCATCAGATTGTTTTTAAAAATATGGCCAGTCGGCCATTCAACATTTATCCAAATGGCCTGACCAGCGTTCAGCCAGTGAAGAAAACAGACACAGGTGAGACAATGTTCTAAGAACATTAAAAAGGTTAAACTAATGTAACTGCAAGGATCCTATAATGTTGCAGATTGACTCATCATTTTCTGTTTTTATGGCTCGAAGACAAACAGGTGGATCTGCGTTCTTTAGCCGTTCCTCCAGGTGAGATCATGATGTACCTCTGGAAGCTGACGGCAGAAGATGGGCCCACAGAATCTGACCCACGATGCCTCACACGCTTGTACCAGAGCATGGTGGACCCAGACCGTGATGTGGCGTCTGGGCTTGTAGGACCTCTAATCATTTGCAAATATCAATCTCTGGATAAAAGAGGAAGAGTGGTGAGGAGATACGGATTTATGGATGCATGTATACGGACAGACGATATATAACACTAAAGCTCAAAATGTATCCACAGGTAACATCAGACAAAGAGAAGAAACTGCTCTTCACAGTGTTTGATGAAAACAGAAGCTGGTACTTTGAGGAGAACATCAAGAAGAACAGTGAAAACCCAACCAAGATTGACCGCAGTGATCCACAATTCTACAATTCGAATGTCATGCACAGTGAGTGATTGTAGCTTTCAGGTTTAAAACCTGTAAATAAAGAAGTTGTATTTGGTGAATGCAGGGCTAAGTTCTGTTTTGAAGGCCACGTTCTGCTTGTTCCTCTGTCTGCAGCTGTTAATGGCTACATGTTCAACCACCTGCAGTTCAGGATGTGTGTTGGAGATGTCATTCTGTGGCATGTGGCCAGTGTAGGGATGCAAAGCAACTTCCTGTCCGTCTACTTCACCGGAAACACATTTGAGAGGGACCGAACGTACGGAACCGTTCTGACGCTCTTCCCAATGACCGGAGACACCGTGACCACTGAGGTGGAGATGCTAGGTAGGAGTCAGAGGTCAAGACGTTTGACAATCAGATAAATATATAATCTCACCAAAGCTTGTAGTTCTTCATACACCTGATACACCTGATTCTCACATATTACTGGAGAACAGACTGAGCCAAATTCATCAAATCTGATCTTTGTACCTCCAGGCGAGTGGGAGGTTGGAGCGTTTGACCCCTCTCTGAGGAAGCGCGGCATGAGCGTTCGCTACACGGTCGTCAACTGTGAGAGAGTTCTTCCCACGGTGGACAACGAGGACTACGATGACGAATTCATAGATTTCATCGAACAGAACTTCCCGATTCCGCGGGGAACGATGGAGAAGAACCGCACTATCGCCATGCGTGTCTGCAGAAACAAAACTGTGACAGATTCAGCAGCTGGGTCAGGAAACGTTCAACAGATCTCAGACAATGAGAGAAGAAACACAACCTCTGTGTGTGAGATAAGATATATTTCAGTGAAGAGGGAGAAAGATATAGAGTCACAGGGCGGAATCCCACAGGATATTCTGGAGAAACTGGACAACGAGATGGGTGGAAATTCTTTGGAACGTCAGAAGAGGTCCCATGTCATCTCCAGGTCTTCCAGAAAAAGGCCAGAGTTACCAAATAAACCTCAGACTGACCTTAAAATCCCTGCAAATACCACAGAACACGAAGAAACTGAGGAAATAACAGACGGACGCCAACTTTTGAACATTACAAACACAGATGCAGCTCAACATAATAAAACACACGTAAGTGACAGAAAAACAAATGATCTGTTGAGAAAATTACTTTTGAAGGATAGAAACCTGTTGACTAACCTCAGTCAGCCTTTAAATGACAGTATTGGAGGGTCTGAGGTCATGTCAGAGAATCAGACTGATTTAAAAGTCAGAAAACGAAGAGATCTGTGGAGCATCTCTAAAGACGCACTCAATAAAGTGAACATGAAAGTCGATAAGGTCCCTAGCAACAACGAAGTTCTGGAAGATTCTGGAAGTTCTGGTCTGAAGCAGGACAAGATGGAGGAAAGTTTGAATCCGCAAAACTATAATTACAAAGATCAGAAGAAGTTTCAACCAAACATGCCTCCATCAAATTCCTCAGATAACCAGACATACGGCAGGAAATCGCTGGCTAATGATTACGACGATTATAATGATGAAGGAAGCGTTAACAATATGGATCACAAATATGATGACAGTTTTGACATCAGGTCCACAGAGTCCAGATTTAGAAGTTACTACATCGCCGCTGAGGAAGTCATGTGGGGTTATGGGATTAATAAACCAGCTCAGATCATCAAACTGAGGTAAAATATGTAAGATTTTATTTTAATTAAAGCTTCTCCACTTTATCATCTACAGCACCACGACCATTCTGGTCAACAGAATTAGTCTTTATGAAATGAACTGTAACACTAGCATTTGTACTGAATATTTGTGTGTCTGCAGTGAGATGAGAAGAGGTTTAAAGAAATACTTTCCAGCTTATAAGAAAGTGATATTCAGAGCGTATCAGGACAGAGACTTCAAACACCCAGTCAGACGAGGAGAACCGGAGGAACATCTCGGCATCTTGGGTCCTGTGCTGAAGGCTGAAATCAACGACGTTCTTACTGTGAGTTTCTTCTTAAAGTTTAGTTTCTCCATTATTTACTCGCCTTTCTGTCAGTCCAAACGTGTGACGCTGTGTTTCTGAGGAACACAACAGAAGATATTTTGTTGGTAACCAAACATGATATTTTGAGACATTTTTCAAACTATCTTCTATTGTGTTCCACTGAAGATATAAAGTCATACAGGTTTGGAATGACATGAAGGTAAGCTGTACTTTTAGAAGTTAAGTATAATAGTTAATATTTAACGTTCACACCCCAAATACCTTTGTTGTTCCCACAAGGTGGTTTTTAAGAACCTTGCATCCAGACCGTACTCTTTTCATCTGCATGGCGTGTACGATAAGACCCCTGGAATGAGCCCTGAGGGGGTCAAGGCTGAGGAACTACCAGGAGATCCCGTCCCCCCAGGAGAGGAGAGGGTGTACAACTGGAGAATCTCCAAACGACAAGGTCCCTCAGCGTATGAGTTTGACTGCAAAGCTGGAGCTTACTACTCTAACGTTGACATGGTAAATGTTCCCCATGGTGGTTTAAAGTTTCTTCACATCCTGAATGCAATCTTTAGTCTAACTGAAAACACAACAACTGGATTTTTCAAAGAAAATTTTAAACTGTAAGAACCTGACAGAACTTCTCACTGAGATCCTTCATGTTCTTCCCGGGTTCCTCAGGAGAAGGACATTAACTCTGGTCTGATCGGGCCGATGCTGATATGTCGCCCGGGGACCCTGCGTCCTCGCGTCCTCACGCAGCCGGGGGTGACGGATTTCTTCCTTCTCTTCACCACCTTTGATGAAAGGAAGAGCTGGTACCTGGACTACAACATCAGGAAGTTCTGCACCCCACCCTGCCAAGTCAAAGAAGATGATCCCTGGTTTCAGATCAGCAACAAGTTTGCTGGTACATTAACAGCAGCTTTAAACTTAAGTGTTGTGACAGGATACCAGAATATTGAGGATGTTTTATTTTTCTCCTCCAGCTATTAATGGCTTTGTGTCTGAGACGCTTCCGGGCCTGATAGCCGAGCAGTACCAGGCCGTCCGATGGCACCTCCTTAATGTTGGGAGTCAGGGAGAGTTTCATGCCGTGCATTTCCACGGACTACCATTCAGTGTCGGAAAAGACCAGGAACACCGCAAGGGAATTTTCCATCTCTATCCTGGTAAAATGAAACACACCCTGGATGTTGTGATTTACAGTAACAAACAGCATCTTTGATTAAGTGTTATTTTTGATCAAACATTATTTTTAAACAGATGTTTGAATAAAGTTCATATAACCAAGCAGTGATGTTAATGGAAAGTTAAAAAAACTGAAAATTTTCAACATTCAGAAGAACATGATTCAAAATTTTGTTGCTCCATTGAAACCTTAGGAGAACATTCTGGTATGACTTATGTAAAAACATTCTCATTTCCCATAATGCTCCACCAGGTGTGTTTGGGACGGTGGAGACGAGGCCGGCCATCGCAGGAACCTGGCTGATCGAATGCACTATAGGAGAACATCAGATGGCTGGAATGAGAGCCAGATTACTGGTTTATAATCCACGTAAGATCTTTTCTTCCTGTGTTTCCATAAATCTTTAGCTCTCGTTCGTCAGCTTTGTTAAAATGATTTGAGCGGTTCGGGAAAACCTGAAACTAACTGGTTGAGTTTGACAGGATGTGTTCAGCCGTTAGGGATGCAGTCTGGATGGATTGATAATGATCAGATAACAGCCTCCGATCACTATGGTAAGACCAGCACAATATAACAGTGTTGTGATTACAAATCAAACATGTTTTTAATGGCAGTAGTTAAGGGTGCATGTTAAGATAAACATTGCTATTGCACTGACCCGGGCTTGTTTAAATTGGCCCGGTAGGCGACTTCATAGTGAATATTCCAAACACCCTTGCAACCCTATAGCAATGTGCTAAAACAGTCCAAATTCATTGCATAACAACACCATGGTGCAAAAAAAACTATATATGTTAAAAAGCATTATTCTTATTTTGTTAGTGGAACATTTTTAAAACATTACAGAATTTAAAAATGTTTTCTGAACCAAGCACTAATATTAATGCAATAATTTAACGTTCCTAGCACATTCAAAATAACATTTATAACTATTTTGGTTCCTAATGGAAACCTTAGGTAAATGTTCCTGGCTTTAATAACATTCTGTTCTGTTAACTGTAAAATGCTAAACTCCTATTTGTCTTTAAGGTGACTGGAAGCCTAGTTTAGCCCGGCTTGAGTTAACTGGATCTGTTAATGCTTGGATGGGCTCCAGTGCAGAATCTTGGCTCCAGGTAACACAAAGCTCTTGTTTACAGAGATAACATTGCCGAACTGTGGCTCATTTTTAAGAAATTGTGCAAAATGTTGACCTACCCCTGGACCGTGGTGACTTGTCTGCATGTTTGGTTAAAAATAACACAATATAAACCACAATGATTTATGTGTGCCTCATATCTAACAGGTCATAGACAATAGCAACGTTTCCAGCACAACCGTGTCATGACACACGTTTCTGTTTCTGCCAGAAAGATGAATCGAGACTGAGTTGTGTTAAAGAGATAGAGACAGAGATCAGGACTCTACAGGGAAAACTGATTATTACACACTAAACTGAATTATAATTGTTGTTTAATGTAAGATAGTTTCCTGTGATGGTTAAGATTAGAGGTTTGTGTAGAAGGATAGAATATACAGCTTGTGCAGTATAAAAAAACAATATCTGTGTTTACTTTCCCATTAAATATGAAATTGTGTGTGTGTTTATGTGTGTGCGCGTGTGTGCATGTTTGGGTGTGTGTGTGTGTGTGTTAGGTGGATCTATTGAAGCCTATGCTCCTTCATGGTGTTCAGACTCAGGGTGCGAAGATGTCGATGGGTCTGACTGAGGCCTTCATCATTCAGTACAGCATCAGTTACAGCACAGATCTACAGACCTGGACCACCTACAGAGGAAACGGCACTAAGCCGTCTTACGTCAGTACCAGCAGATCCCCATAACACGATCAAACCCAAACATCCAATGTTAAACATGTTCTCAGATGTTCTTTTGTTTTTTCCACATCAGATGTTTAACGGAAACATGGATGGTTACAAAATAAAAGAGAACTTGATTTCTCCACCCATCGTGGGTCGATACATCAGAATTCATCCACTGACGTATCAGAAACAGCCCACGCTGAGATTAGAACTGCTGGGGTGTGATCTCAACAGTGAGTATACACACACATACATACACACAAACATACTCACACACATACACACGCACACACACACATACACATACAAACACACACTCACACAGACACAAACATGCACACACACACATACACATACAAACACACGCTCACACAGACACAAACACACACACACACGCACCCACACACACACACACGCACCCACACACACACACAGAACAAGTCTTCCAAACTAACAGGGAACATTTGCAGAACATTGGCTAACATTCCCTAAAAATTTCTCAAAGTTATCAAAAAATGTTGCAGTAATGCTAGTTTAACTTTTTGACACTGTATAGCGTGTCAAAAACATAATGCTTAAGTTTTAGTTAAACATTTCACAACTTAAAACTGTGAATAATGTTTACATAACCAAGCAATGTTATACAACACGTTATGGAAACGTTGAATTGTGGGACAGTGATTCATTTCTCCAGAGTACATTTCTCTTTCATCTGCTGTACCTGAGAAGACGCGAGATGTTTCTGTTTCTCTGTGTCGTCTCGCTCCAGGGAGATGAAGATAAATCATCTCCAGCGTTCATTCAGAAGTTCCTACAGATCTGCTCCTCATACTTTCTGCTGACACACTTTCCTCCCTCCCAGCAGATCAGCCACAACTCCAACAGATTCATTATCAGACGCTTGAGGAGGAAGTTTCAGATGTTGATAATAAAGTCTTTGAAACTGAAGGTCTCATAGTCTGTTGGGAATCATCCGTGATGTTTCTGTTTCTCAGGTTGTTTCATGCCGTTAGGGATGCAGCGTAGATTCATTCCCAGCACCAACATCACGGCCTCGTCCTTCCTGAACAAATGGCTTCTCTCCTGGAGCCCCGACCTCGCCAGACTCAACCAGGAAGGTCGCGCCAACGCATGGAGACCAAAGGTAGGAGGCAGTCTACAGCTAATGTAACATTCTCAGAATGTTGGCTAACGTTTTGTAAAGTTCTCTCAACGTTATCAAATATGTTCTTGCACTAATTACACTCTCTCTCTCTCTCTCTCTCTCTCTCTCTCTGCAGACCAATAACCCCCATGAGTGGTTACAGGTGGATCTGGGCTCTGTGAAGAGGGTCACCGGTGTGGTAACTCAGGGCGCTCGCTCCATGTTAAAACAGATGATGGTCACAGAATTCACCGTCTCCTTCAGCTCTGAGGGTCACAGCTGGACCAGCGTGAAGGAGCAGCGCACAGACCAGGAGAAGGTCCGTCACTGTGTTCATTTACTCGCCTCACAAACTCAGTGTTGCCGCATGTGTGCTGATGTCTGCTGTGATGTCTGATGCAGATCTTTGAAGGAAACAGCGACTATAATGAAGAGATGCTGAACATGTTTGATCCGCCGATCTTCGCTCGTTTCATACGTGTTCATCCGAAAGGCTGGATCAATGACATCGCGCTGCGCATGGAGATCATGGGCTGTGACACTCAAACGTCACCCTGAGATGAAGAGACGCACCAAACGGACCGTTTCTTTAAATAAAACACCGGCTCTGTTCCAATCCCCAGTGAGTTCCTCACTGTCTTCAGCAGCTAAACCCTCTCCAGTGTTTTAAACGTTATTGCTTGGTTATAAAGATATGGGAGTAAGACTTCAAACCTTTTTTTTAATTTTTTAATTAAAAAATTCTAACAACAGTACTCTAGTTGTTAGAAAACTTTAATAACTTTGAGAGAACATTAGCCAATGTTATTAGCTGTGATCTCACTGTGATTTGGAACAGAGCCCATATAAGCAATATACACTAAACAGGCTGTATATGTTTCTGATGCTGCTCATTTGACTCTCTCTGTCTGCTTTGAACGGTTAGGCAACAAACTACCATTATCAGTAACCAGTTCATGTGCCCTCACATGTCAATGATGGTTTCTCACGGCTTTAACGGTTGTTTTAATGAGAAGTTTGTGGTTTCTGTGTGTATATACTGGTGTGAGTTAACTACTGAATTTGCTGTACTTTTGTATTTTGCACTGAGAAGCAGGAGTCAGTTTTATGTTTTCTAAAATATTTAAATAAAATTTAATGGTGGAAACATTGTGCGTCTGACAATCTTTAAACGTTCAACCCTTTCCTCCACACAAATATTGTTCTTCACATTGTTTGTTAGCACACCGGCAGTAAATCTCTCAGCTCACTATCAAAATACTTTTGCTGCTTTTTGAAAACCACACAAACAGTGTTTTGTGCTCCGGCACTGACAGATTTCTTCAGAGGATTCAGTTTAGTGAAATAATATGGTTTTCAGGAAATCTTTCACCTTTACAGTCACCCAGCTAACAGGGAACGTTCTCTAAACGTTCTGTCAGTTATCAAAAACGTTCTTGCAGTAACAGTAGTTGAATGTTTTAACTTTGCAAATCCCATAAATCAAAAACTGTTATTCTGAAGTAGTTAGTGTAACGCTTACTAATGTTGGACGTTACATAATGTTCTTAACAAAACAAAATAATGTTAATACAATGTTTAAATAATAACATTTGTAACGTTTTTGACACCTAATGGAAATGTTGGAGAAACGTTGTTAGCTGATGTCAGAGGCAGCAGGAACAGATAACGTTCCCATGTTCTGCTATCAGTTCCTGTTTAAAAGGAAGTGCTCCTGAGATGTTTAGCTTGGAGGGAAACTGAAAACGTCGGTCTGGAGGAAGAACGCCGGAGACCTTTTGTGCCACCTGTAATCTCAGAACAAACAAACAGGGCCGAAAGAGAAACTAACTTACAAACACCATCATTCATTATTATTCTGTAATACCTGCAGATATTTACGTTAGAAACACTTATCATTTATTATTTATTTTATATTATGCCTGAAGATGTTGTTGTACAGATGGATGAAAAAAATCACTAAACATTAATATAACTCCTTATGTTCCTACATTAGTTTTACATGTGCAGATTTAATGTGAACCAGAGTTACAATATCAGTCTAGTCAAAACAATACACATCAATTTATAAACTCACAACAAGCTTCCTTGAGACTTTTATTATGAAAAGCTCTGCAGCTAAATGAATTATCATAAGAGGCTTTTATTTTGAATTGTTTTTGTGTCTTTACTGTTGCTGAAGACTCACAGCTTTCCAGGTAAATACAAAGTTTATGGTGAATTTAGAGATTTTGTGTAATACAGGGTCCCACAGCCTTTTGCATGATTCACATAATGGTCTGTTATTGTTTCAGTCTATTACAGTCTCTGATAATGTTCAGGTTTCATTAGGAAAGCATCTGAAATGTCAACTGGAGTTAGTGAAAAACATCCACAAGCTTATTTTATTAGTCAGTTTATTAGTCATGAGTCCAAATGTGTTTCTCAGTTGGCAGATGCAATCTGGTGCTGCTTAGCAACACCCTGACAACCACCAATAGCATTCTAGGATCATGGCTGCAAGGTTTTTGCTGGGCATCAGCACTCATGTTGTCTTTACCAACTTCTTGATGCTCCTTTAAGAAATGAAGACGGTTCCCCACAGCAGGTCTGTTGTTCTGGAGGGTTCTGAACAGAAGCTGTGGGCATGTTGACTGTGACTCAGTTCATGTCATCCGTGAGCTTCACTGCTGAGCCAGAAGGTCGTGACTCAGACGTTTGTAACTGCAAACGAAGGTGTTCTCTCAGGAACCCACTGCAGAATGAATGAAATAACGTGGTTCTGATTTTCCTCAACCCGTTCCAGCGCGGGTTCATAAGAGTGGGTTTCTCTGGATTTTCTGTGATGTTTCAGTGACTCAGTTACTCTCAGTAATGCAAATACAAATCCAGACAGTGATTTGAAGTCTTTTCCAGATTTTCGACTGCTGTAGTCATCGCTGTGTTTTAAACTTTCCTGCTGGGCTCTCAGTGTGTGATGTCATGTCTCTGATGTCATCTGTGCATGGCTGTGTGCTGTAGCAGGGGTCTCAGATCCTGTATCTGGAGGTCCGCACACATGCAGAGTTTAGCTCCTACCAACAGGATGGAGTTAAACTGTCCCTGTAGACCCTCGTTGTGTGTCATTTATAAAACATGCTGCAGACTAACAGATTCTTTGTTTAAGCGTCAATCCTTAGACTTGCATTTAAAGGAAAGACACAGAATGTACAGGGTCATTTTCAGGAAAATGTACAGATTTGACTTGTTTTTTTACTTTTTCTGCCCTTTTCTGAACATACAGTATTTTGTCTTTAACGTTGATGTTGGACTGAAGAGAAACTTCTGTCAGTGGGGTTTACAGTAAAGCACACTATACGTTTCATCTTACAGAATGTGTACAAATGTGTGTGTATGGAAATGTATTTAGAAACTTGCTAAAGAGGTTTTTTGCGTAAAAGGAAGAGACATAAACTTCTTCTTTTTTCACTAAAAAAGAGAAGAACTTTATGTGGTGAGAGAGAGAGACAGAAAGAGGGAGATTATATTTGTTTTATCATGAAACATGACTGTTCAGATTTAGGGAGAAAAGCGTTTCATTCTGTGAACTCTTCAGAAATGTGAGGGATGGGATTTTCCATCGTGTGTGACTGTCGATTGGGTCATTCTGGAACGTATTAAACTACTAAACCATCCAACTTATCCTGTAACTTTTGTCTCTTTATCACCAACTCTGGTTAATTTACACAATTTATCATGAATATGTTGAAGTCAAACCATGTCAGACTGACTTTTTCCAGGAAATCTGATCTCACGGCTCAGATTATAAATGATTATAATTTGTGATGAGAATGAGGTAAAAGATCATCATTTATTAATAAACTTTGGTTGCAGATTTATTCATTTAAAAGCATTAATGAAACAACGAAACGTTTACAGTTAATGTTAATAAAATGAATGTTCTGCATATATTATTAATCCCTGATATATTTCATTGCATTGATTTGGAGTTGTGAGTTCTGTGCTTTAACCTACACAAACAGATTTATACCACAGGTTTAAGAGGCTGATTAATGGTTTTAATAGTTCCTATTAAATGTGTTTTTTTTCTAACGCCTTTCACCAGATTTATTAGTAGCTTCTCAGAGCCACTGACATTGGGTCTGAACATTAAACCCACTGACTGTAAGTCTATGTGACTGTGTGCTGGTTCCCCCTAGAGGTTAAATTGTGTTTTTACAGTGGCCTGAACAAATTCACACACAAATTCAGATACAAACTCATCATTATGTGACTGTTTCGTTTATTTCTTTTTGTTCACCAGGTTTGTTTGTGGGTCGGGGTGTCGTGTGTGAGGTTGACACACGGGTCTGATGCTGTGAGTGACAATCTGATTCCTGCAACCCTGAGATGCAGAAATGTTGTTTCCTCTAAAGCAGGAGAATAATAGTTTAAATATTCGGTATAAAGGGAAAGATATAACAGAGAAATGCCTTGAGATTGTAGCTTTAGGATTGTTACTGTGTGTCATCAACAATTCTCATTACACAACAGTTTTACCCACATGACAAAAGTTTCCTGTCAGGGGATTTACATTTTATACCATCTAACTGATATTACAACACACACACACACACTTTAACCCAGTTCAGAATAGACTCACCTCTACACACACACCATAATTCATTCAGTTTCACCATTTTTTTGCTAAAAAAACAGTAATTATTGGTTAAGAAAAAACTCCAGACACGATCTGGTGCGTAATGTTTATTGGTGGTTATATAGAAAACAAAAAACTTACATTTATTACAGGATCAAAAAATACTTTTCACATAAACACAAAATTACACATATTTTTTAGCAGCTTAGCTTCAATAATCCTTTAAAATGGCTAAAATTTGATGATGATTGAAGACTGAGGTTTAGAAAACAAGTGCTACAGTTGTGAAAGGAGGAAAGGTAAAAAGAGACAGACACTCGTTTAGCTGCTGTACATTTCTGACAGTTTCTGATGGTTTATACTATTTATAATGAGCAGGAGTCGTTTCTGAAGCCCTATGGCCTGTATCTGAACTCCTACAGGCTGTAGTTCTGTATGTGTCGCTATCGAAACACAAGCACCAGGTGTGAGGAACACGCTCCTAAGTAAAAGTCAGAGGTCAAAGCGTTTGACTGCTTCTTTCCTGGAGGTTAACTGGTTTATCTGTGGCTGTGCATAAGGAGAACTGTACTTTACTGTAAGTACACTTTCATGTTGTCTAAAAGCTGTAAACGGTCACTGAGAGACGTGGTGAAGTAGTTTATGTAAGTTTAACACTGTTTACAGAAGTGTTTCGTGTGCAGGCACAGGGTCAATAAAAGCAGAGATCGCCATGGAGAATCATCTGAGCCGCTAGAGAGACCGTCACTGTCTGTACATGAGTTTGAGATTGACACAAAATGACATGATTACACATCAGATGACGTTTGCATGAGCTAAAACAAAGTATAAAGTAATCAGACCTTAAACAGAAAGTGAAGTAACAGTCAGGATCCAGTATCAGAAGGCTTGAGACGAAGATGAGGAGATGTGTGTTTGGTTTGTGCAGAGGGATCATTGGATGATATTAAAGTGAGAGGGATTTGAGACCAGACGCTCAAACACACCAGCTAACAGTTTCAGGTTGTAACATCATTCCCATTATGTTTCCAAATGTTAAAAACATAATTTGAGAAGTTCGAGGAATGTTTAGAATCCAGTTTTTAGATGTTGAATTAACTTTATTGCTCGGTTATGAGACTGTTAGTGAAACATTTTTAAAACAGTCCACTAACTACGTGTTTTTGATATGATTTATAATGTTTAAAAAGCTATACGCATATTATGCTTTAAAGAACCTTTAAAGAACGTTACTCAACAATCTGAGAGTGCTCTCTGTTAGCAGGGACGGTGTTAAATTTGTTAACAGGTTAACATGGATCAAACCAAAGGGTGAGTTATTTAAACTAAAAACTGAAACTGGGGATTAATGAAGGGAAGACTGAGCCATACTCCAGTGCTCTGTATCCAGGAACACCTGAAATAATTTAGATGGTAAATCACTCAGAACTCAGGAATATATTTCTCTCCATTCAGATACACTACTGAGAATTTTGAGGAAAGGCATGAAATTTGTCACAATGCAAAAGATTATAATGGTCTTTAAAACAGCCTTTTTTGTTTTGGTCAGAATATAAGTTCTTATTGTGGTGAAATTAGAGCTGGAAATGTGTCCAAGATTCACTCAGGAACTGAAGAATGTCAGTCTGTATAATTTGTGTTGTGACACTGATGAACAAAACCAGCATTATGTCACGATGATACGCCCCCTTTCTCCCTGAGTTTCTGAAAAGAACTGAACTGACACGATCTGTCTGTCTGTGTTTGTGTCTGTCTGTCTGTCTGTCTGTGTATCTCTCTGTCTGTGTGTCTGTGTATCTCTCTGTCTGTGTGTCTGTGTTTGCTTTCATGCACATAAAAACTGTCATAAATGGCACAGAGATATCAGGGACTGTTGGATGACCACGAGAGTAAACTAACCAGGGTCCTTGTTTAGGGCGGCGCTGATAATTACATGTTTAGCTAAAGAGGAGACAGGGAATCAGACTCAGGAATTCTGCACAGGGAATCACTGCAGGACAATTAAAGGCAAAAAAGCTAAGTGCACCAGGATTAAAAGATATGAAAGTATGAAAGCATTAAAAAGGAATTCTGAGGTATGTATGATGTTGTCTTTTCCTAAAAAGACAATCAATCAATTATGTATCTATAATTATAAACTCAAACAAGCATGTTTACATTTGTACACAGTACTGTAATCTTAAGAATGGTTTTATGGTCTAATAAATGAATCTCACAAACTGGTCACATTTCACACCTAAAAAATAAAGCCCGTGTTTTTACCACCATTAAGATTTTCTGTGACATTGATTCTCATCAATCTGTTTAATTATTTAACAGTAACGTTTAATTCTCAAATAAAATAATGCCAGCGCTAAAAATCTTAATGGTCCTAAAACGACTGTGAATGTGACCTAAACGTTCCCAAGAGATTCACCGAGTTTCTTCAGTGTCAGAGTGATGTTTCCTGGTTAGACCTGAAGGACGATGTAGACTGAGGCAGTTTGGTTAAAATCGTGACCGTTTCTGTTGCTTCCTTTGTTTTGCTGACCTTAGAGCATCTAATGAGTAAATGTACCCAAACCGAGGCTGATAATGGACAGGTCACCATGACAACACAGACACTGATTGGCGGTTAAAAGGCTTCTGGGAATCGACAAACAAAGTGATGTAACATCGCATACGTGCAGAAGAGAGAAACTGCGTCCCTGTTCCAAATCCTGACCAGCTGCCTCGCCGTCCGCTGCATCCACTGCGTCCGCTGCGTCCGCTGTCATAAACCCTCTGAAGTGAGTCATGTAGGGCGCTGTGCACACACAGGCGCCCTCACAACCTCACGCCAGCTGCGGTTCGACAGGCTCGTGGAGCTCCAAGCGCGAGTTACACGCAGGCCATGCCTCTTCACAATTTCTGTGTTTTACAAGGCAACAAAATGTTACTACCTGCCTTAAGAAATAGACCCGTGTGGGACGGTCGCCTGTGACATCTTGTGTAGGCAGCGTGACAGGATTTGAAACAGGGTTTGTCTTTACAGAGAAAGCTAATGACTGCTGTCACAAGAGACGTGTTATCGATTATACATACAAAACACAAAAAACATAAAAAAATCAAACGGCTAAAAAATTTCACCTTTCTCACATAGTAACTGATTAATACTCATAATTGTGACCCACTTTGTGTAAAATTACATTATTGTTTTGCTGAAAGCAAAGCTGTTCCTTCTAGTTATAATCGGTGATTATAACTTATTCTGTTGATTATTCTTATTCTGATTATAACTTATATAAAATTATTCTGTTGTGTTTGTATCATTTCTGTTCATCACAGTTTGATTGTCCTCTAAAGAATCCATTCAGTCCAAACAAAATCACTAAATAAACATGATCAATCTTTCTCAAGACGCTACATGCATGACAACTGTGGGTTAAATGTTATATACAGAAAACAAAACAAAACCATTTCTGTAGTGATCCTTCACCATGTAGTGATGCTGTTTTTGGGTAAAATCTGAAACATCAGATCCAGGTCATAATTCTCTCCTGAAACTTAAATAAAAGAAAATTAAAGTTGCATAAAAAATATTTTTGCATTGTGACTTTTTATGTAATTAAGCCCACAGTGGGAAAAAAAACAAGAAACATTATATGTACATTATATAAATATCATGTACGTTATATAAACATCATGGTGTCACTGTTGTACTGAATTTGGTAACTATATACTAATTTAATACAAAATCACTGTAACATGATCATTTTACTGTAAATTAAATTTATAGTATAGTAATGAAAATTTGCAAACAAACAAAACATCCTAATAGCTCAATTTTGTTATGCAAATATAATTTTCTTTTGATTTCAGGGTAAAATTTGACCCGGACATGAGATTCACGCTCTTATAAACTCACCTAACATTGAATCTAAACATGATGAGACATTATATGCTCACGGCACAAGTTGTGCTTCTTACTGCATAGCTGATTGTTAAACATAATTCAGCAGGTAATATTACATATACAGGATTAGCATTACAAAATTCATAAAAATGATTCCTCATTTAGTTTTCGTTTCTACATAAGTCATAAGCGATACAACAGCTGCGGTACATTGCGATAAGAAACGGCTGAGTTTCCTAAAGAAGAAAAGTGCACAAAGAATTTGTCTCATAAAAGTTTCCTTAAAAACAAATTCAAGCTGGAAAGTTTAAGCTGTGGAGGGTTTTAAGGAACAAATCTTACTCTGCACACATCTAAAGCATAAAAATTGGATTTGCATAATCTAGCACAAAATAAATGGAAAGAAAGATGTCTCACACTCGCCTGTTTTTCTCTTTAAACAGCGTGTGCTGAACGCCTCTTCTCTCCCGCCACAAATGACTGAAGCTTTTGTTTCCTTTCTGAAGGTGTTAAAATATTGGCTGGTCCTGATTTTAGAGGGGGATATTCGCTTCTGATTGAGGCTTCAGTCATTCACAAGGTGTCTCTGTTTTCCACCCGCAGGGATTTCAGTGATTGGAGTTTTTTCAAACACCGGAGGTGCGGCGGTCCGGCGGCTGGAGGAGGGAGAATTTGAGCTCTTTGACAGATAAGCAGATCTTTCTCCAGAACAGAAGAAGAACACGGGGGACGTTTGGTGTTTTTAAGAGCAGGAAACACATCACACACCTTCTCTGACATACACACACACACACACACATCGCAGGTGCTGGTGAGATTAATCCCTGCAGGTGACAGAGAACAAAACAACAGATGTCACACACACACACACACACACTGCATTGTCATTTCGATCATGCTCTTTTATGCTTGAGTAAATGCACATCTACAGCAGCTTGTAGAAACATTATTTAAAAATCTAGGTTCAGTTATCATACAGCAGTTTGCATTAGTTTCACTTCAAAAATACAGCCATTCAAGTTTGACTGTTTAGTGAATTCAGTGGGTCAGAATATTTGTACAGTTACATCATCAAGTCTTTTATAATGCATGTTTTTGAAACTCCCTTCTGTTCATCCCACTGGTCTATATGTAACATAAACGTGTGTTATGTGTATAACAAACGTGTGTGTGTACCTTTGTGTGGCTGTGGGGTCATATGTGTGTCTCCATGTCGGTGTATCCAGGCAGTCTGTCACCATTGGAGCAGTTTTTCAGCATCTTGTCTCGGGTCGGGTCGCTGGCGTCTCCGCGGAGTCTTTGCATGCGGCGGTGCATCAGCGGCACAAAAAACATCACGATGCCCCCGACCACCGGAGGAACACCGGCCAGATAAAACGCCACGTGGTAATTCCCAAAATGATCTCGGAGAATACCTGCGGAGACGGATGTAGAACTAGCAGGTGAGACTTAACAGCTTACATGACTGTCATAAACAGCTAGTGTGCTGATGTTTGCCAAAACCTTTACCAGCCTAAATGATGTATAAACGTAAACTGTGACCCAAAGTTGTGGAAAAGTCTGAGATTCAGTCGCTGGACGAGAGCCAGAGAGACTTAAACAACAGATGCAGAAAATCCCACCACATTTAAACAGGATGTGCCACAGCAGAGGCTGCTATGAGGATTTGTTTACATTATTTTTACATTAAAGACAGATGATCTCATACATCATTTGATGAACAAACAAATTTGAACAATGAAATTTATTTTTTTGCTAATGTTCTTTTAAATGTTCTTTTAAAGAGCATTTTCTAACACTATATATCACATACATCAGAAATGTTATCCTTGGATGTTTTGAGGGTTTCAGGACTTCAAAGAAACATTTTAACATTTTTGTAACTTAATGGAAATGTTGGGAAAATGTTCTTACAAGCGAACATTGTTACAGTAGGTGGGAGGTCTTTGATTTAAGAATGAAAGTTATCTAAAGTTCAGCATGAATTCTCTTCTCCTCTCATCCTGCTTTTAATCTTCTCCAGAACTTCAGAATCACTCCAGGAAGATTATAAATGAGACTCAGAGAGTTTGGATCATCTCACAAGCAAAACAACTCAATGGCCCATTTAGGCTTTGAAGACGGGCTGCGGTTTGACACAGTCCAGACTCCTATAAGAAGATATAAGGTCACCTGAAGCTTAAATAAACATTTAGGAGTCGGTTCTGAGTTTCAAGCTTGTAAAATTCAAGCATGTCACAGCCAACTCAAATCTTCCCTCCGTACAAACACTGCTTTCAAAACACAGCCTCTGAATGAGGCTTCAATTCTCAGATGAGAGCTCAGCATTCCAGAACCAGCCAGGCTAACACCTTTGGGTTGTTAGAACGTTTCCCTTACGTTTGCATTAAGGAACCAAACCTTACTGTGTCCAGTTTTAGACACACTATTAAATTTATTATATTCTGTAACATTTTTTAAACATTTATTTAAGAGATTTTACTCTTAAAGGAGTGAACTTTTTACTTTAAAATATTGGCCGTAATGACAGCTAACATTACTGCAGGAATGTAGCAGTTAGCTAAGGCTAAACCCTGAACACTGAAAGATGAAGCCAGTTTTCTACAAATGGACCTTGAGACCTGCAGTTCATGTAAATATATCAGAGTTTGGGCCACATGTTAAGGAAATTTAAAAAATGAGCTTGAATTTGGCAGCTCACCAACGAACAGAACATGGGGAATCTGCTGCAAAACTTCCCCCTCTAACATAAATCACTGTTATGTCCAATGGACCCGTGCTCTGGAAAATACTTCTGCTATACGGCTGTGTGTGTGTGCATGTGTGTGTGTGTGTGTGTGTGTGTGTGTGTGTGTGTGTGCGTGTGG
>JBAJNP010004013.1:0-35765 GCA_036877545.1 Yasuhikotakia modesta
TGTTTTTGTGATGTTGAAGCACCCAGAACAAGTTAGTTAACTACATGGAGAAAACATGGAAAACTACAAAGTGTGCAAAATAAACCTTTAACCAACCTGTGAAACTTTCTATTCTCCATAACACCCTATCGCTATCAGCAATGTCTAGAACAGGGTCCAAAGGATGTGTTCAGAACATGCATGTGTCTCCTGTGCAGATCTTTTTGCGTTTTCTGGAATATGAGATGCAGAACTCAAACGAGTGCAAGCGGAACTTTGTGGCCGTGTACGACGGGAGCAGTTCGGTGGAGCACCTGCGCAACAAGTTCTGCAGCACCGTGGCCAACGACGTGATGTTGATGACATCGTTAGGTGTGATTCGGATGTGGGCTGATGAGACCAGCCGCAGGAGCCGGTTCCGCATCCTCTTCACCACCTTCCACGAGCGTGAGTCATTCAAGGGTGTTTTTATCCCAACACATTATAGCCTGCGTGTAATGTCAAAGTCGTGCCTTGCCTCTCATTTTGGGCACATATTTACATTTACTTACTTGACAGACGCTTTGTGAATTCAAGGGATACTTATTTAAAGGAATTGCATTTCCCGCAATCGAACCCACAACCTTTGCGCAATCTGTACCTGTTGCGCAATCTGTTTCCTTTATAATGTTAAAGTGTTTAATATAACCAATTTTAAACTGTTCTGCAGCTCCGTGCGGAAGTGACTCGTTCTTCTGCCACAGCAACATGTGCATTAACCACACGCTGGTTTGCAATGGTATCCAAAACTGCGTCTATCCCTGGGATGAGAATGGATGCAAAGGTACATCATTTTTGACAGCTAGACTATTTAAAGCTTTTTCTCTAAAGCTATTGTTGTTAATAATTCACTCATTAAAGCTGCTGTAAGTGATTTTGGTCCCTCATCTGCTGACAGAAATCACTGAAATGGGTGCACTAAAAATCACACTGTCGCGACAGCCCCAGGGTGTGAAAACCAGTCAGGGGCTCAGCACTCACTGTCAACCAGTCGCTGAAATCTGCTTCGGTTGTCGTGTTTAATGTTTGGGTGGGAGGGGTTTTAGAAAGAGGGCTTGTCTTTGGAAAGATGGAGCCTGTCTAATTTGACAGTCCCAGCTAACAATTTTAGATTGTAAGAACGTTTCCCTAATGTTTCCATTAGGTTACAAAAAGTAAACTTTTCTAAAAAGTTCTAAGACTGTTTAAAAGTTTTTTAGACATTGCAGTAACGATAGATGAAACGTTTTAAAAACACTGTACTAAAACGTTTTTGCATTTAAACATTAAAAATGATCTACTAACATTACTGAAGTTTAAACTTTTTGATAACTTTCACAGAACATTCACAGAACATTAGAACACACTGAACATTTGGTAAATTCATGTTTGTTCACAATGTGGCACATATATTATTTACAATGTTCACACAGAGAAACGCAAAGCCAATATCCTGGACAAACTTGACAACACCAACGTGACCATTATCGGTGTAACGTGTGGGGTGGTGATCATCCTGCTAACCGTGTCCATAATCATTCAAGTCAAACAACCGCGCAAGAAGTACATCATCCGCAGAGACGACTTTGACCCAACTTTGCTGCACGAGGCCTTTGAACCCCCGCATTACGAGCTGTGCACGTTACGGCAAGCGGCCGCAAACGACAGCGACATTTTACCAGAGGACTTTCCGAAGCTGCAGCGTTCCTCCTCCAAATGCATCCACGGTCACCACTGCGGCTCCCAGGTGTCCAGCACTCGAGGCAGCCGCAGCGACCTCAGCCTGCGGGAAGCGGCTGCGATTTTCTCGGAGATGCAAGCGGCTGCGCAGCCCCCCCTCCCTCTGCAAGCGACCCCCACCGGCCACAGGAATATTCTGGTGATGAAGCACAGCTACTCACATGATGGGGCTGAGGAGTACGACTTTGATGATGAACTTGATGAAGGACCCACCACCAGCCACGGGCGAGCCGCCGTGCATCGGTCAGTATCCAATGACTTTTGATGGTTTTCCAGCTTTTGAGTAGATCAAACTTGTCACAGTTTATTTGTGGTAGTCATGCATTTTTTGTCTTTTTTGTATGTGTAAACCGACAAAAGTTCTTGTCTAATCAATCTATACATATTGTCGTTGTTTTGAATGTCATGTTGCAAATCCATAAAGGATTATTGATAAAAAGGAATGTGTGTGTGTGACCTATTTAACCGTGTACCATAAGTTTTCTTAAATAATTTCTTATTTCTTGTGTTGCATATGACAATGGGCAACGCTTATTGCTTAGTCCATATCATTTGATGACTTATATGACTACATACAATAACTGCATATGATTGATGCAAATGTTTTAGATTAATGCCTTTAATGCGTTTATTTAAACAACATAAAAATGAAATTTCATGTTTTGACTGTTACTATTTTCTCCATTGTTAAAAATCTATTTCTGGTGATGGAAGAATGAATTCTTCTTACTGTACTGTAAAATTTACTTGTGTTTATGTGATTTCATGTATTTATTTTGTTGCTTTCATGCCTATATGAGAATGTTTGTGTTTTTTGATATTTCTTTACCCTGCACCCGTTTATCATTATGGTATCACATAACTGATAAAATTACAAGCAAGTTATGTTGTTAAGCTCTAATTTTAAACATAAAATAATTTGGGGATGAAGATATTTTATTTACATGTTTGATACATTTACACCAGAACTCATTGAACACCTGTTCTTCATTTTTAACCTTTAATGTTTAACTGTATATCAGTTTCTGTACCTTTACAAAACAACCTGCCTTCCTTTTGTTTTACTATTTAAATACTAAGCACTTCTTAATCACAAATGCTATTTCTATTTTAAATTAAAACAATATTAAACAGTAAATGGAGTGACTAAGACACGTTTATGGACACGTTGGATGGTATGGTGACTCCCTCTGGATAACAGGCAGAATAGCAGGTGAAATAACCTAATGCAACTTTAGATATTCGTAGTTTATGTATATGTATGTTCATAAACTATTTTCATAATTGAGGATAAACTGTATGAGTCGTTGTATAAAGTCATTGTTCTGTGGTAAAATTTTCATTCATCTTTATAAAGTAGTCAAACTTTCTAAATATAACACAGTCAAATGAATCATGCAATGGTCCTTAAATGAAACTAACGCAATAATATATCAAATTTATTTTAAAGACAGAAAGTCTAATTTAATGTTGTTTGTATTTATGTTGCAGCAATAATTGTTTATGATGCTCTGGCAATGCTTTTGCATTTATTGCTTGCTGAGATAACGTATTGTTTAATATATATTAAGATTTAATATAACCTGTGTTATAATATATGCATGCGATCATTAAAAATGAAGCACGATACAGCGCAGTCACCACCGGAAAGTGCTAGAAAGTGTCGTGCACTGTCGTAAATCACCTTAGCTGGAAGCGGATCCAGAGGCCACAAACATGCTCAGTGCAACCGAGATAGTCGACCGATAAGTGGCTCGATGTGCGACGCCAAAACAAGGTCCAGTACGAGGTTATGTGGCGTTCATGGATGCATCGATGCCATGTTAGTGTAGCTGTACGTTAGCCGATCTTGTGTTTTTTTCGCGGTGTGTTATGTGTTGACTGTAAAGACGACGGTGCGTCACTGTACAAGATGGACACTGCCGAAGAAGGTAAGCTGTCTAGACACGGCGGCACATTGACCGATATGTGTTTATTTGACATCGGTTTATAAAAGTACATTTATTGTTAGATGCCAGTATGTTAAATGCATGGTTATTTACCCTGACTGCACAACCAAAAGGACCAATAATACGTGGCCATTGCGTGCTGACAAGCTAGTGTGTTCCTGTCAGTCTAATATTTTGCTATTGCTGTCATCGCTTCTGATAGATTTAAGTTAAAGTTAAGTTAAGTTTTTAAACGCATGAAGATGGTTTAGGGTCAGAATATATTAACCATCACACGTGTAAAGTTGACATGTGTTGAAGGATTTAGAGGAATTAAACGCACCTGGTGTATGACACGTCCGCTTACTGTTCATTACTATACATGCCCCTGCCAAACACTGCATACAGTGTTAAAGCCTATCTGTTGGGTTCCTCTTCAGTAATGTCTCGTGTGGGTTTTACATAGTTAACCTAACTAGTGTGTTGAAGATGATCAAATGCCAAGTTCACTAAGTATTACTTGTGTGTTTCTGCTCACCAATGTACTTTCATGTGATGAAAGTTTAAGATCACAACCACCAAGGCTTGTTTACATAACCCACATAACATCGGTGTCGCTGGAAGTTGTGTGCATGTTCTTGTAGCATTCAGTCTTCTCATTTCTCAGTTTTAAAAGTTGAATGTGTGACACACACTTATGCAAACTTAAGTGTGCACATAAACTCTCGCCAGAGATAGATTTGTGTATTTATTTTGCCTGTTTTCTCTGACAGCTGATATATGTAGGGTGTGTCGTTCAGAAGGGACTCAAGACAAGCCGCTTTACCATCCGTGTGTCTGTACGGGAAGTATTAAATTCATCCATCAGGAATGGTAAGATCATTGTTCAGTGACAGACGACTGACTCATATCTGAAGTTACTTTACTGTACTTTGTCTGTTTATTGCCCCTGCTATAAAAATGTGTAATTTGAGCACTTTAATACGCATAGCCTGATGTCCTGCAATAATAATTTACTTTATTTAATAATAAAGTTACTCATTACTTTGAATGTCAGTTACTAGAGCATAGCCTCTGTAATGTAGGTTAACCTGACCATTGAGGCAGTTATTTTTGTTAGGCCGTCTGCGTTCAGTTTGTTTTATGTATGCTTACTGAATAGAAAAAGAGCCAGTAACATCCATTCATTAGATTAACTGTGTGTTTTAAATGCCTGAGTGCCACTGATACTAGCTGTAATTTATCGCCTGTGAGGATGAACGCAGGGCTCCAGTCAGTTTTGGTCGGTGGGATGTCAGCACTTTTGTTATCTTTCCTTATAGAAATGTGAAGCGGGATTTTTTTGTTGCTGTACCACACAGATCACTCACCCTCACGGCTCTTGTTTTCACAGCTTAGTGCAATGGCTCAAACACAGCAGAAAGGAGTACTGCGAGTTATGCAAGCACAGATTTGCTTTCACGCCAAGTAAGTAACACACTCTAATTATATTCCTTAGGGGAAGTGAGGCTATAAAACGCACCTCCATACTACAACAGCTGCCCGAATGTCTTGTTCAAAAGCAGCAATTGTGTGATGTCGTGATCTAAGAAAAAAGTGCTTGTGTTGTCTGTACTTTGTTGGGCTAAAATGAGGTTTTAACAGACTCAAAGGAAGTCACTGTTGCATGACTTTGCTATAGTGAACAATCAAGGTTTTTTAGAAACTGTGGACGGCTTTGGGAATGTTTTTCAAATGTAAACACAGGCTGGAAAGGTTCCAGTTTTTGAAATTTCTTCAGCAACTTAATAATATGCTTCAGTGATTTCAATGCATAATTTCTGTTACACAGATGCTGCATCCCTGTTGACATTTTTGTGTTTGTTCTTAAATGTTACCATGTGTGTTTATGTGGCCGATTATTGTTGTTTTACGGCTAGGGGTTTTTGTTTAAGAGGCTCTGTAGTTTGTTTTGCACTGTGTTTGAAGAATTTAGAGTTGTACAGCCTTATTATTAAAAGCATTTGGTTAAAGGCATTTCAGAGCCATAATCTGACAGCACAATATGTATATTAAACAACTATGACAATAACCCAGTAATCCTAACAAGTTAAGTCTGTGTTAAACTAGTTGGTTAAGATTTTGAGTGCCTCTATAATGTTTATAAAACCTGTATATGTTTTTTTTATATATATGAAACGCTATACCGCCATTTACTAACGCAAAAACACCTATAACATTTAAAAACTGTTTTTTAAAACGTTCTCATTCTCCCCCCCAACCAGTTTACTCTCCAGACATGCCTTCACGGCTCCCAGTGCAGGACATTTTCGCAGGGTTGGTCACCAGTATAGGCACGGCCATCCGATACTGGTTTCATTACACACTCGTCGCCTTCGCTTGGCTGGGAGTTGTACCCTTAACGGCATGTGAGTGATGCTCAAAGATCTCAGTCTGTTTTTTTATTCCCACACTTTACGTTGTTCTCGGGTCTTGCTGTGTTGCTCACATAATGTTCTACATTTCCAACAGGTCGCATCTATAAGTGTCTCTTCACCGGTTCTGTGAGCTCTCTCCTGACTCTGCCGTTAGACATGCTCTCCACGTACGTACCTGACAGGAAAGCGTTCCAGTTTTGCTCCTTAAATATTAATTTAGTAACTTACCAGTGTAAAGGTTTACCTGAAGTCTCTCTGAGGTTGGGCTGGGGTCAGGTGATGCGGTTAATTGTAATGAGAAGATGTTTCAGAGATGTTGAGGAGTGAATGTTCACGCTGTGCAGAGAGAACCTGCTGGCCGACTGCCTGCAGGGCTGCTTCGTGGTGACCTGCACCCTCTGCGCGTTCATCAGTCTGGTGTGGCTGCGGGAGCAGATCGTTCACGGAGGAGCTCCGTTGTGGTTGGAGCACAATCAGCAACCGCCTGCCAATGCGGCAGCACCACCCAACGAGGTACGTTTGATGTAATCGTTTGCAAATGTCCACAGCTTTTGTGTTCCTGTAGCTCAACTGGTAGAACGTTGCGTTAGCAGCATAAAGGTTGTGGGTTTGATCCCAGGGAACGCAAGTAATGATTAAAAAAATGCATAAGTCGCTAAGTGTCTGACAAATGAATAAATGTAAATGTAGCTTTTATCAGACAAAAATAGAACCTAGAAAAGTGATATTTTATATACTAGGTTTAGCTTTATTTGCTGAACTTCTGAAGTGGCTGTCTGTAATTATTATTCTTGCAGTTGTTATTGCTCATTTGTGAAGCATAAAGATATGACAAGTGGAAGTTTTAGGAATGATGAGTTTAAGTTGTACACACACTATCATCAGTAAAACTTTCTGATGGTTGGATTTCTTCTGAGACCAATTATGCGATTCGTGCCATGACCCTCTTTGTTTACGTTCCTTCCTACGCGCTGTGGCTAACATTTTGATTTGAGAACAATGCCTTAGCCCAGCTGACCTTCTGTCATCCTAAACTCTCATTATTCTCTGAATCTCTGGAGGCTTTTTGCAATTGAGAAGCTGCCTGAATTTCCTTCAGATTTAATTACATGCTGTTTACTCCACTGATCTTCTCATATAAACATTATTAGATACATTAGTTGCCCCTGCTAGGTGTGGAGCTACTGTTTATTGTCAGTGTGTCTTATTATCTGATAGGCACCTGGACCAGATAATGGAGGTGCTGAAAACCAGCCCATGGCCGCAGCCGCCGAACCCCCAGGTGGGAACGCCGGAGCGGCTGAGGCTCCTAACATTCCTCCTGAACCTGCTGAGGAGATGGAGCTGGAAAATGAAGATGAGGAGGATGGAGGGGCCGAAGATGTGGCGGATGCCAACAATGGAGGACAGGGTATGATACAGCATTCACGTGGTGAAAAAATGAAAAGGATATGAATTTGAGTTAGCGGTAGATCGTAGAGCTGTAGTTATGGACGGTTGGGTCTGTGTTTTGCAGATGATATGAACTGGAATGCTCTGGAGTGGGATCGTGCAGCTGAGGAGCTCACATGGGAACGGGTAAGAGTCTCGTTGTTTTGAAGAACATCTCCAGCGGTTCTGTAGAGGATGAGATCTTTTCATGTTATGTTATGTTCTGTTCTGTTCTAGATGCTCGGGCTTGACGGTTCCCTAGTGTTCCTGGTGAGTAATTTATTGACCTGAGGGTTCCAGCAGAACATCTGATCTGTTGTTCTGCCAACATATTACTACCTAGTAATCCAATTAACTTTATCAGGGTCTTCTAATGGTTATGGAGTGTTCAGATCACTCAGTTCTAAAGTGATTGTTTCTTAACATTAGGAGCATGTCTTCTGGGTGGTGTCACTCAACACACTCTTCATCCTGGTGTTTGGTAAGCACTTACTGTACATACAGTAACCAGTATAACATTTAACCTGGCTTAACTCTGTTCTTCACAAAACCTTCTTGTTTTAGCTTTTTGTCCCTACCATATCGGCCACTTCTCAGTGGTTGGACTTGGTTTTGAAGAATATGTAAGCTCATTGATCCTTTTCTCATCACTTTAAACAACTTTAAGTAAATAAAATTCCACTTGTGTGTTGACAGTATTTTTTTAACTCTTAACGTTTGTCAGGTACGAGCCTCACACTTTGAAGGACTCATCACCACTATAGTTGGTTACGTTCTTTTAGCCGTCACACTCATTGTGTGCCATGTATCCTTTCACACTTAACCACAACTTACCCACTCTCAAACTTAAACCAATATGCTTTGAGTGATATCTCCAGCAGTTCCTTAGAAGATGAGATCTTTTCATGGTACCTTCTGTTGTGCCTTAACTCAGTTCTTAGGGATTTGCAGCACTGGTGAGATTTCAGAGATCACGGCGCTTATTAGGAGTCTGCTACATTGTAGTGAAGGTCAGTTTTTAACACTTTGCTGGTTGACGGTTTGATAACCTGTTGAGAATTAGAATTAAGACTTCTTGTTCAGAAGAACTGGTTTTACCTAAGAACTACAGCCATAATTTGTTCTTACTTGGTTCTAAAGCTATATTAGGTCACATGAACTGAACATTACGTTCTTTGCTATAACACATTAGCATTGAACAATGTTTAGCATCAAGTTTAATAGTGAATCTTTGTATGTTATGTTTCTGACAGGTGTCTCTTCTGGTAGTCGTGGAAATTGGCGTGTTTCCGCTCATCTGCGGCTGGTGGCTTGATATCTGCTCTCTGGTATTTTCTTTCATTTATTCAAACCAATTTAAAGACACTGTTTGTTGCGCTGGTCGATATGGCAGTTGTCTGAGTTAATGAAGACAACAGCCGGTTGTTCTAAAGCTAACCATCATCTTATAAGGTCAGCAGATGTTTCACGCAACATCTGAGCCGTATCTGTTTTGTTTCCCAGGAAATGTTTGATGCCTCATTAAAAGACAGAGAGCTGAGTTTTGAATCGGCCCCTGGGACCACCATGTTTCTCCACTGGCTGGTGGGGATGGTGTATGTCTTCTACTTTGCCTCCTTTATTCTTCTGCTAAGAGAAGTGAGTGTTTCTCTAAGTGACTCTAACATCAGGAGACATTGACAACTTTGAGAAATGTCAGTGCTGTCATTGTATCTCCCAGGTTCTGAGGCCCGGCGTCTTGTGGTTTCTCAGAAACCTGAACGATCCGGATTTCAACCCAGTTCAGGAAATGATTCATCTGCCAATATACCGACACCTGAGGCGTTTCATACTATCAGTGGTTAGCATGCATTTATTTTGGAATATGTTTCCAAACACTTTTGTTTTCATTGTGGTGTGAATTCAAAGGTCTTGCCCTCTTTTGTTTTCCAGGTTGTGTTTGGCTCCATCGTTCTTCTCATGTTATGGCTTCCTATCCGGATAATCAAACACGTTTTCCCATCATTTCTTCCCTACAATGTGATGCTTTATAGGTAAATAAACAGCGTTTTTGCCTCGTTATCCAAGTCATAAAGTTAAATGTTCCTTTTGATTGTGTGATCAGTGCGTAAACTGCCTCAGTACTTGCTTGTGGCGAATTTGCTTGTTTTTCTGTGCAGATTTAGTAAAGACGAGTTAACGACCGGGAGTAACAGAGTCCTACCAGTGTTACCTAATAATAACTCCTAGAAAGGTGCTAATTATGTGTCTTAGCAGAAAATTGCTTTGTTACCTAGTTAATGCCAGAAGTCTCTGTAGTGTCTGGTGGGCTTGTTGCATCATTTGGCAGGTGTGTTACACCTGATGTCATCATTCTCAGCAGAGGGTTACTGCGGTCTGAGATGAAGAGAGTTAATGGAGCGTCCTCAACAATTAATGGGGAAGAAAGTCTTTACAACCGTCATACACACCTCAGACAAGCCTGGCGTCTGTTTGGCTTGTGCTGCAGTGATTTACCCTGTGTAACCCTGCTGTCCTCTTTACGTACAGCACTGTGTGAGGGAACTTTGACCGGCTGTATTGTTTGTTAGGGCACTGACTCTTACCTATGTGGTAAGAGTTAGAGGCCACCCTTGAAATGTTATATAAGGATGGAGGGCTTTTAAATTTAGACTAATTTTTTAAAAATACCGCCCAAAAAACTTTTTATTCAGAATTTGTTTCTCATTAATGCTAAATCTTTATCTGTTGTCACGTTCCTGTGATCGTAATTATTGACATAAGTCACTTTTAGCAAATACGTTTATTTAAAATGTACAGTTGTTCTTTTCCAGGAAAAAAGAGACTCACCTTGCATGACACAGATTTCTGTCCAATCAGCTGCCTGGAATGAGTTTGCCCCTCTCCATGATAGCAAATAGCAAGTAATCGTACATTGAAACGTCAGATTTATTGCTGTTTTATTTATTGGAGTTTTTATGCAGAAAGACGAGGCAAAAAAAATTGTAAATAAAGCTAGGCCTGGGTTTGTGAACCTTAGATTTTAAGGAAGTAATTGCAGTCCTAAAATTGATTTTTAATTTCAGCTGTACGTAACATCCTTGTTCGATGCTGAGCAATAAAACTATTTTGTTGTTGTTTTAAAACGCTGCAGGGAACGTTTGCTTTTGAGCAACACGTTCCTTTGGGAATTTCTAATGGATTTTTTAAAACAAGGGCTGTCGTTAACATGTACTTTACTTAAGGAGACTTTTGTTCGTAATTGCTTCACAAAGCTGGTTCAATTCTACATCATTTATTGAGCATTCAAATTACATCCTCAGCTGTTTCCAAACGTTCATACAAGCTCATGTCTTCTGATATTGAAAAACAGGAAACTGTTCATCAAAGACAACAGAAGAAAATTTTATGTTAAAAACTCAGCCATGAATTAAATTATTACTCAGTAAGAACATCAATATAAAAAATATTATGTACATATAAAAGGTCTCTCTCTCTTTGTCTCTCTGTCCCTCTCTTGCTTTTTCTCTCATTCTCTGTCTCTCTCTCTCTCCATGTCTCTACCTCTCTCTGTCTCGTTCTCTTGTGCTCTGTCTCTCACTCTCTCTCCCTCCCTCTCTTTCTCTCCCTCCTTCTCCCTCTCTCTCTCTGTGTCTCTCTCTCAGTGACGCTCCGGTGAGTGAGTTATCTCTTGAGTTGCTCCTGCTACAGGTCGTACTACCTGCTCTGTTGGAACAGGGACACACGCGGCAGTGGCTCAAAGGTCTGGTGCGAGCCTGGACAGTGACTGCAGGCTACCTGCTGTGAGTCTCTAAAACTCATTATATCTCTCAGGCTCTTTCAGTTGAATGAATTCAATTAATAGTATTTTGGCAGATGTTTGTTATGAGCGAGTCTAGAAGACATCTGCAGAGTTTCTGGGTTGTTGGGGGCTGTTTTGAGGGAAAACCTAAAGAATGGATTTAAACAGTAAAATGTATTAAAGTATTAAATTTCTTCTAAAAGTTATTCTTCTGAAAGTGTTGAAAGTTATTCAGAATAATTAATAAAAGGACAAGAAAATGCTTGTTTATTACAAATATTAAAATCATGTGGAAGTCCAGTTATGGGTTAGTTATGGGTTACACAACTGCATGACTTCATAACACAGTTTTCTGTTTGTTTTCCTAACATGTTTTCACATCTCCATTGCTAAAATTCCACTTCCTGTTACCCCATTCAGAGACTTGCATTCTTATTTGCTGGGAGACCAGGAAGAAAACGAGAACAATGCCAACCAGCAGGCTAATAACAACAACAACCAGCAGGGGCGCAACAACGCCATCCCTGTGGTGGGAGAGGGGCTGCATGCTGCCCACCAGGCCATACTGCAGCAGGGCGGCCCGGTGGGCTTTCAGCCCTATCACCGTCCCATAAAGTTTCCTCTAAGAGTACGAGCCACTTATCTTCACCCTTTATCCAATAGTGTGAAAGTAGGAGTTTTCGTTGTCTCTCATTGGTTTTCAAGTGAAAATGTTCATTTACTGTCTTCTCTGTAGATCGTATTGCTGATATCGTTTATGTGTGTGACGCTGCTATTGGCCAGCTTGGTGTGTCTCACGTTACCAGGTTAGATCTTAATTGATAACTAACTACTACTAACTAGTATGTTTGTTATGCTTGGAGATTCTCCTTGCTGTCTGATTTCAGTCAAATTCTCTCCTGTTTATTAGTGTTTACCGGCCGCTGGCTAATGTCCTTCTGGACAGGAAGTGCTAAGATCCATGAGCTGTACACCGCGGCCTGCGGGCTGTACGTCTGCTGGTTGTCCATCAGGGCCATCACTGTTCTGCTGGCCTGGATGCCTCAGGGTCGAAGGGTTATTCTGCTCAAGGTTCAAGAATGGACCCTCATGGTAATTGAACCTCGTTTTGCCTCAAACTTTCCCTGACAGGAACAAGGTCCATTATAAGCTGTGTTGCTGACGTGTGTGTAGATCATGAAGACACTGATTGTGGCTGTGCTGTTGGCTGGAGTGATCCCTCTGCTCCTGGGACTTCTGTTTGAGCTGGTGATCGTTGCTCCTCTTAGAGTTCCCCTGGATCAGACGCCTCTCTTTTACCCCTGGCAGGTAAAACACAACAAGAGTAGTTATTGAATCTGTACCTCAGTGGGAAAAACATAATTTACTTTGTTGAGTTGAGCATTTGAAGTCTGGGTAGAATGTGATAAGATTATAAAAAAGGTCAAAGACAACGTATAGACTATGGTTTTGTTTTTGCTGTCAAGACAAGCCGTTGTAGAAACATTCAGAAACAAACGAAACGGTTCTTAAATTCAGATTGACAGTTCATGAGTTCATTTATTCTGAATTTGTTCCTGTAGGAAACCGCCTCTTGTCAATCAACGGTTCTTCATTACTGATGTTTCTAGTCCCTTCAAAACAAATGCAATTTAACAAGAACATTGACTGAGCTGCATTATGCGCGGCCGACATGTCTGCTCTGTGTCGGTATTGATTTGACCTAGTTGTCCGTTTTGCGCTTGTACTGTGTTCTGTTTGAGCTAATGAGGTATGAAACAGAAAACTGGCTGGATTTACACCAACAGCAAGCAATGTTCTTTCAAAAGCCCCAGTGCTTGCGCCTAATAAACGTTATTTCCAGAGGCAGTAAGAGTCATGAGCGTGTGTCATAGGCCGACAGCTCTGCTCTCTCTGGAGAATTGACTGTGTTTGTCTCCATTGTGTTATTAAGGATTGGGCTTTAGGAGTCCTGCATGCTAAAATCATTGCTGCTATCACTCTCATGGGTCCCCAGTGGTGGTTGAAGACCGTTATCGAGCAGGTAAGTGGCTGTGGCCACCATCGTTTTGTTTTCTGGAGCTATGATGTCGTTACGGCTGTAGACGGTTGAGGAGATGGTTTCACTTCCTGACTGAATCATCTACTCGTTCTTCTCCAGGTTTATGCCAATGGAATTAGAAACATTGACCTCCATTTTATCATCAGAAAGCTGGCGGCTCCTGTCATCACGGTGCTGTTGCTTTCTCTCTGTATCCCCTACGTGATCGCTGTGGGCATCGTCCCTCTTATCGGTTAGTGCCTTCAGTTCCTCATGATTTTGGTTCTTTCAAACTTCCTTCCAAGTGGATTTACAGATGGACAAGGTGAGCAGTTGTCTAGGCAGAGTTTAGGTCATTGGCATGGTTTGATCCATATTGCAACTCATTCCAGTTTGTTGTAGTCAAACTGTGACTACACAGAAACATGTAGTCGTTGGTAAACTAAGCAAGATGTTTTGTTATCTTGTTACTAAAAGTCTCAAATGAAACTTGATGAGTAGTTCCTCTGATCATTGAACCAGCTTTTCAACATGACAAACTCCTCATTAGTCTAGTACACGTCTGGATTTCAGTGTAATTGTGTAAAACCTAGTCAGTTGGATAGAAACAGATTATTTAGTTTAAGCTGTTTTGTGAATGTGCCATCTGAGATGTTGATCTTTTCGGACCAGGCGTCACCATGGAGATGCAAAATCTGGTGCAGAGGAGAATCTATCCCTTCCTTTTGATGGTGGTGGTGCTGATGGGAATTCTCTCGTTTCAAATCCGACAATTCAAGCGCCTTTATGAGCACATCAAGAACGACAAGTAAGTCCCGAGTATAAGAAATATCCGAAATGAACGATGTTGTGGCTTGTTGTTGGTGATCGTCATGTCAGTTCATGTCCGTTAATGTCTCCTTGTTTTCCTCATCACTGCAGGTACCTTGTTGGACAGAGACTTGTGAACTACGAACGCAAATCTGGCAAGCCCAGCACCCCCCCACACAGCAGCACAGTTCAGGAGTAAAGCGTGACCCGGAGTTGCCGTTTTGATGTGGAAATGAGCATGTGGCGTGAACGACTGAATGACTGAATCCTCTCCCGCTGTCTGCTTTGCTGTGATATGTGCGTCCATACATGTCACATCCACTAAGACTCTAAAAACTGACCTTTGGCCTCTTACCCTGCCAGCAAAGAGGGGCAAAAGAGCCATGTATATAAATGAGGTGGGGGGGGAGTTAAACCCTAAAGCCGGGCAACTATGGATTAAATAAGAATGTCTCACTCTTAAAAAAGATTTCAGTATGTGTATTAATTTATTAAATCTAGTTGTTACCTTGTTTGTGGAGTTTTGATTGTGGTAATACGCAACCCACGCGGTTCTTTTCAGCGCCAGTCAAACTCCAGAACTTCACGGTTTCTCCAACGCTAGATTTTCATATTACCTTTATATTTATTAGTTCTGATTTATTTCAATTGAAATGATCTTAAAGATTTCAAATGGGAGGGTCTCTGTTGATTTGTTACCAACAGTAGTGTCTTAATTTACAAATTCTTTGACTTCCCTTATTTTACGTGCTTAAAAGGAGTGCAAGTGGCTTGGAAGGTTTATTTCTAAGAACACTCGTTCACTTTCTGTCATGTTGAAAGGAGGGAATTTCATTTCACTAACAGTTTGGGCAAGAAGCTTGTTGACCGTCTCAAGAACACACAAGCACAGAGTTAGCAGCTGTCAGCTGAAGCGTAGTTTGAAGGTAGAGTTTATGGCTCACAGTGAGCTTCAAAGCCTACCTCTTCCTGCTAGCTCTGTATTAACTCTCAAACTCCAAGTCTGTTCTGGTAGCTTAGCTTGGACGACTGTTTAGAGCGCTAATTGCGTCAGCGGCTGAGCTAGCATACTGGCCGGTCGGGTTGTAAGATATTGACCGTTTCTCGTCTGTCTCGTGTTCAGCATGGCTAACAACACGTTCTCATAGATGTAACCCTGGCACGTACACAGATTGTTGCACTTTTTAAAGTGTTAAAACATCGTTTAAAAGCAGCAATACTTCAAAAACCATTTCGACCAAAATTTTCAATTCTTTCAATTCTCATTTGATCTCACCTCAGTTCACCAGACCTAAACTGCAACTTGTTTTAGGACAAAGTTTGGTAGAAAAGAAGTTTTGTGTCTATATGTCGAGAAGATATGTTCTTGTAAATAATGTAAGTTTTCAATTATTTTGGATCATGGTTCGTAGCGGAGTGTGTTTTCTCCATTTCAGATTTGCTACGTCTGTGACCAGTTCATGATTTCCAAAACGATCATCTGAATTTGTCTCAGACGGCTTTAGAAATAGTATTTATCAGCACAGAGATTCTATAAGTGACCTTATAGTATCTTATAACACTGAAACTGGAGACTGTATGCTTCTTAATCGTTTAAGCTCCTCTGAAAGGCAAATGTTCTATTTTTATATGTGCAACTAGTGACACCGTTTATCATGTTTAATCATTTTCATTGGTTTGATTTTCTCTAAAGATTTCTTTTCAGTTCAGCTAAAGTCCTGGTAGTAGCCTGACACTAAAGACTCGTGTGTGTCTGGTTTACTAAACATTGCCTTTTCATAGCATGTTTGTATGAGAAGTATTCAGTGTTCTGAATGTTTTAAAACCTCCTTCTGGGGGGGCTGTCGCTGTAACAACTACATCCTCATACTTGCAGACAATTTTTGTTTGTTGAATACTTTTATTACAAATATTAAATCACAAAGTGTGGTACCATGGTGCTTTTGTCTCATTTCTCAAACACATTACTTAAACACAAAGTATACACAATGTGGTCTTTCAAAAAAACTATTTACACAATGGGAGGAAAATTTAATTGAAACCTGTTTCCAGTCCCAGTCTGAAAATTTCTATTAAATAATTTTAAACTTAATGAGCAACAGAACAAAACTTTATAATCATACATGTATTGTAACATGGAGGATAAGTCACATAATCACACAAATATGATTCACATTTACATAACCACAGTTTTACTGCAAATACCATGATAAAACCAAGGATAGTTTGTAGTTATTGTGCTTTACTTAAATAGTATGTGGTTAAGTGTCAAATCAATACATTTTCCTAATAATTTACTAATATGCATTGATAAAAATGCAATACTTAATGCATATATGATGTATTTCATTAAAAACACAGCATGAAGACATCATAAAATGATCATTTACATCCAAAAACATGCTTTATTAATATAGTTATAGGTGTATCACCTTACATTTTACATAAACTATGGCTTGTAGTAAGAAACAAGCATTGGTTAAAGTGTGACTGAAAACACTTAAGTTGCTTTGGTATGTTTATCAGTTTTTAAGGAACAAAATAAGGACATCTTATCCACAGCAGTGTCTTATTTCGGCTGCATCCAATTAAGATACTAATCCAGGAATGGGACACAGACGCAGTAGAACTACGCTCAAATACAGACCGAGTGTGAACAGTCACTCTGAATTAATTTTATCAGTCACCTAAAAATAGAGACGATAAAAGCAGTAACGATTTGACTCTCCAAACAGTATCACAAGTGGGTTTAAAGATTCTGACATGTCCTCAAAACATGAACACAAATAAACTGTTTAGCACTTTATGTAAATTTGTTGCATCGCTCCGAAAATGTACAGCCTTCATTTAACTGGACAGTGAGATTGTTGTTCTGCACATGTAACTGTGAAGCTGAAGGGAGGGTGGAGAGACACAGAAAGACACTAAGGGGATTAGAAGTCTCCTTTCTGAACAGTCTCTTGGCCGGCGAAGTCATCATGACAGTGAATTCTCCAGCAAGAGTCAGACCTGAGAGATGGAATCACAAAGGGCAAGTCAAGTGAAGAAATGGGATAATTGAGCTAGAAATGATTGAACCAATACTGGCCGGCAGAAAGAAGTCAGACTGTTTTTGAAGAGCAGATTTGAGATGGTAAATACTTTGAACAAACCGCTCTGGTTTTGAGCGGTTGACTCTGGTTAATTGTCTTTATTGTGATACTGCGGTTCCAAGTCATGTAAGAGTTTCATTGTGGATTCTACACAAATCTCACTTTTGCATTCCATATTTTGGATCCAAAGCCACGTTAAATGGTGGTAATAACTGAGAATGGCGTTGCAGGGGGTCTACGTCTAGTAATTGATCACAATGGCAGCAATAACAACCAAACGAGAACCAGCAATAATGAAGAGTCCTCCACACAGAGCTCCACGTTTGTGGAGACAACAGAAGTTTCTTATTACGCAGATGATGAAGAACATCATCACCACGATGATGATGACGACGACGATGATGATGTCTACCAAGAGTTTGAGGAGCTGGACTTTTCAGAACTCACAGACAGCAGGAGCATTGCATCAGAAGATTCCTTCTACCCACCTGATGATTCACTCAACTGTGAAGAAGCTCAGAGTCCTGAGCCTCTCAGCTTCTTCAGGGCGTGCAGCACAAATAACACCATCATTGTCAAAATCATGATAAGACAAGGTGTGACAGAAGATGAGGTGCGAGAGGTGGACAAAAATAACAGAGTAAGTTTTACTAAAGTTAGAGCTGGAAAGTTTAAAGATGTACAGTGTGTTTCTGACACTAGCGGCTAGCATCACCAAATGCAAAAATAATGGTGGATAATGGTGGAAAATTCTTTCACTTCCAAAAACTTTACACACTTCAGCTTTAAAAATTGCACACATTTGTAGAGCATATTGTATTATTTTAAAGACTTTCAAAATCATTCAAAATGTCATCAAACTCCAAGCAACACGACAATATAGGTCTATTTTCACCAGCTGTGCTTTGCATTTTCTGAAAACAGGCACATTTTCCAGTAGCCATTTTGAGAAATCATGCATTTAAAGTGGCATTATTGACATAAGCCTTATTGATAACAGTGTCACGTTTATACAAGTCCATTATCATATCAAAGGGTCTTTAACAATGGATGGTTCATGGAATGCTATTCTGGGATAAACATCCATATTCTACAAATATCCACATTGTGAAGTCAAAGGCTTTCATCCTACATAAAAATGACATTTAATGCAAAATATTAAAGAAATCTGGCTTGTGTATGCCAACTGTCAAGAGATACACATATAAATATTAATGTATAGATTTATGGTAAACAAACTGGTTGCCATTTATGGTTTCATTCATTTTTACACCATACATTTTCTGTAAGTTTAAATGGAATGACCATTATATATTCAATATCCATCTGAATGGGTTGTAAACAAAATCCTGAAAATTCTTTGTCCCAAACCTCTTGATCAGTTGTGTTGTTTGGTTGCTGTAGTGTCCTGTTGGCAGCCCAAATCCCAGGGGTTTGCACCCAGCCAGGAGAAACCCTGGAACAGATGGAAGTTTGGATTGCAGTTTGAGACGCAGCCCAAACTGATTTGAATCATGCCTGAGCTTTTAAAAGGCTCTTGAGAACTACAGGACTCTGTCCAAAATAGGGTGTTTGGACCCTCACTAGGGGAAGACCTCTAATTTGCCCTTTATGCAGAGGCTGGATGTGTTTAAATTTTAGGCTATAACTCAGCTAACAGGAAATGGTCTCAGGACACAGACTAACCGTCTCTATAAACCTTCTTGCAATAATCATTAGACTGTTTTTTAATGTTATATATCATATATACATAAGTACATCATTAAAAATGTTTAAATAACATTCGTATAACCAAGCAACAATAATAATTATTAAGGTCACTTTGGTTAAGGTTAAGGAAACGTTTTAACAACATAAAATTGTGAGCTGAAACAGCCTCATTTGAATGCAATGTGATGCTAAATTATATATGAAAACCAGAAAGGCTTCCTCAGTAAATCAGTTTTACTATAATTGCACTTTCTGCTGCTAAACACATCTGTGTGCCTGAAACCAGAACATCACAATAAATGAAGTATCGCCTGCCGGCCCCTGCTGTGTGAGACCCCATTTACAGTTACTGAAACCACCCAAAAATACAGTTTCCTGCCTGGTACAAGGACTGAACTTATTAACAAACATCTTATTCAGCTTTAAGAAACGCTGTTCAATTACGTTCTATTTAGGACAGTGGGTTTGCTGTAATGCTCATTTTAAGCTCAACACAGTTTCCTAACACAGATAAACAGCACAGATACAAACAGTTACTCACACAGAGACAGAAACAGCTCTTGTTTCTCAAAGCAATGAGCTCAGCGGCAATAAAAGACATGTATTAAAACTCTACAAGCCATTTGCATGTAAATGTCTCTCCTAGTTCCACTAGCTTCACTAGTGGAAATTATGTATGCAGCTCAGTTAAACAGCAACATTAAGCTTCAATGCTAAATGAGCCTGTGAATCAATCTTGGTTAATGATAATCCTGTTTACAATTCTGATAAGTAGACAACAGGCTTCAGGAAACTTAAGATTAAACGTGATCCTAGCTAACAGGGAACATTCTCAGAACGTTGGCTATTGATCTTTAAAAGAAAAATGTGCTTGCAGTAATGTTAGTGGATCATTTCTAGATGTTTTATATTATTAAGCAATAGTGCCAATAGAAAGTCTAAAAAAAATTGAACAGTAGCAGGACATTGAAAAAAACATTTTTAATGTTTTTGCTACTTAACAAAATTTTAGCCAATTGTTGCTAGGTAAATGTTTTCAGGTTCGCTGGATTAAGCCGTGAAGTTTAAGATGTTACCCTGGACACTGTGTTCACCTTCAGTCTTGAACTTGTGTTGATCCTCAGGCGGAGAGCTTTAAGAGGTTAAAGGATTTGTGGAACAATCATCTTATGATGGCGTGACATTTGTCTGTCTGGTGCAGACTGGCATCATCTCTGTCCGGCATTACCCTGAAGACATAAAACAATTCCTTAATCATGATTTCAGTTAAAAATATCTTGCATTTGATTGCTTTTCCATAAATATACATTTATTTAACTAACAATTTTGGCAACAATTTTGTTAAATGAAATTCCTTGTAACTAACAAAAGTCATAATAACAATCCATAGAGCTACACAAAAACACAACAAATACTGCTCTGTAGAAACTGTGTCTCTTGCAATCTCAAATATTTTTGAACACACACTTTGTATAGTTCAGCTGTACATCACTTGCGTTTTGCAGCAGTGATCATATTAGTTTTGTGATATTCTAAAACTTAGCATCCTAAATAAGCAGAGAAGTGCTCTGAGCCTGGGGAACTCCTCGCCAAATCTTAGCTAATAGTCTTTATGGGGTTAACCATCTGCCTGTAGTTCTCAATAATCAGTCACAATCTGGGGACAGATTGCGCTCATCTCATGCATATATCATGATTTTCTTCTAACCAGTCTTGCTTTGTTTTGCATGCTGGGCTGCAGCTATTGCGATTGTCTCTCCGGGTCCATCCTGTATTTGTGTTGAGTGGTACAATTTAAGTTTACATTTATTCATTTGGCAGACGCTTAAAAGCAACTTACACTGAACTCAAGGCACAGATTTTTATCAGTACTTGTGCTCCCTGGGATTGAACCCACAACCTTTGCACTGCTAACCCAGTTGACTTTAAGTTTGGATCCTTTAACACCAATTCTAACCAATTCTTCATGTAGTTTTAACTATGTAGCATTATACAGTTTACAACACAGGTCCTAAAATTTGATTCTTATATTTGTAATATTTCAGCACCAGAACCTTATTGTATTGCTCCACTTGGCTGCATGTGTCGCACCGAGAGACTCACAGCTTTTAAAAGCCTTGCAGAGTTTAACAGTTAAAGTGCTGCTACAGTTTGCACCATAAAAGACCTTCTTTTAAAGTGATGATGGACTTCCCAAAAATGGCACTTCTGGGCTGTTAGGTGCCTCATATTTTTTGTCTTCACTGCTTCACAGACAGGCCTGATAATGGCGTGTTACCAGGGCTATGTGGACGTGGTCATCGCTCTTTCTCAGTGTCCACATGTGGACGTGAACTGGCAGGATAATGAGGGGAACACGGCTCTTATGACCGCGGCACAAGCTGGTAAAGGAAGCGACCTCACCAATGCTATCAAAGGCAGCTGCTACTGTCTCCAGTTACTTCTGTCAGACACCCCCAGTACATCCCCCTGTACTGCCTGTGCCTTCTTTACAAATTCACACAACACACAAGCAATACTTGAACTACTCCACATTATTATCATTTAGTAGAGGCACTTGTTAATGTAAGCGTATTATTGCTCAGGCATACAGTTGGGCACCTATACAGGCAATCCATTAAACTTGCAACCAATGATTTGATTTTTCTTTTCAATTTTTGTTAAAAATGTCTTTAGAGTTAAATGAAATGAAATAAGAGACATCTACTGTAGGGACCAGATGCTGGTGTTTAAGTACACAGATTAAATAAGTTTACCATGCTAAAATTCATAAGGTAAAATTAAAGATTTAAGAAGAGTAAATTGAAGGAAATATAAGCAGTAACAATAAGGTTTTTTCTAGACAAAAAGCACAAGTGTAGACGAACATTTCTCATATCTTACGTCAAATGATGCAAAATTTTACAAATTGGACTCATGACGCAATGAAAGACTGTGACAGTGACGTAATCTAGTGTCCATATAAAATGGCCTGAGCTGGTTTGCACTGTTTATGTAGTATCTTCTCTACGTTTGTATCAACTGCAGGCCACAGTATCATCACCCACTACCTGCTGAACTACTTCCCCGGGCTGGATCTTGAGCGCAGGAACTGTCACGGCTTCACCGCGCTGATGAAAGCGGCCATGCAGGGTCGGGCGCAGTGCGTGCGGGCGCTCGCGATGACAGGTGCGGCGTTCCCCTCAACGTTAATACTGACTCCTCATCGAGCTGATGCATGTTCATTTTTTGTCTTTGTTGAATTGTCTGTTCCTGTTGGGCCACTTGTGTGATGTTTTCGTATTTGCAGGCGCGGATATCGAAGCGAGGGACTTCGGGCGTAAATTAACGTCCAGAGAATGGGCCGTGTTCACGGGCCGCTACGAGACAGCCAGGCTGATGCTGCGGCTGATGGAACAGCCATGCGCCGAACAGTTTTGTGACTCTTACCGTATGGAGTGGCCCATGCTGGGCGAGCTAGTGGCCCGGTCCCGGGAGCCCAAGTCCTGTTGGAGGAAGTTCTCAGAGCGCGCCTGTGCCCTGTTCAGCTTCAGGATGAAGATCAACCCTGTGGAAGAAGGTGTTTTGGATTATATGGTGCGCATGACCACGGCACTGGCCAGTCCGTTCATAGCCACCGCCTGCCACACCGTGTGCCCGAGCAGCCCTCCGTGCGTGGGAAAACTTCGGCCGGCTGTTCAGGACATCCTCCGCAAACAGCGCTTGGCTCAGCTGAAGGATCAGGGTCCGGAGCGTCTCAGCAACTACAAGCGGCTCTTCCAGAACTCCAGGGTTCTGCTGGTTCCGAAGAAGCAGGATCGTCGCGCCAGCCTGCAGCCCCAGTTGCTGCGGACTGTCGCCGGCGTGGCCCTCAGAAGAAGCAGCCTGCTGCCCCTTCACATGCTGCGCAGGAGCAGCGTGCGTCCGGGTACCGTGGTGCCTAAAGTCACGCTGTGCAAAGCTCCAGCCCCAACTTTCATCCCTGAGAAGATGCGACGCCGGGCTTCAAAAGACTCAAACCACCTGCAGATTCCTAAATGGAAGTACAAAGAACAGAAAGAGGACAGAAAGCAAGCTGAGCAGAGGGATAAATTGAGATTTCCCACTCTGAGGAAAAAGTAACTTGATTTTTGATGCCTTAGGGGACAGAAGCCAGAATGCATTAAAATTGCACCGTTTATAAATGAACGTTATGGCACAAGACAGCCGCTGTGAATAATGCCATTGGCTTTGATGGCCAATTCAGACAAACAGCATTTCATTTGCTGCAGTGTTTTTAAAGAATAAGTGTTTTTTGAATGGTCACTTGGCAATATCATAACTAGGCATTAACATATGCATTTAATACATGATCATGTGGCTTATTTTGTTTGTGAAAATATACATGAAATTGATGCAAACTCATTTTTATTTTTATATGCTACTCACAAAAAGTAAGACTGTATTGACAGGTTTTTTTTTTAAAGAATATACTAAAACAACTAGCTGTCGTTTATCATTAATATGATTGTCTCGCTTATATATATAACATCCAAACTCATGTTCTAAGTGATGCATTTGTTAAGTAAATCAAAAGAAATGGCTGAAAACATCACAGGAACACAGTTAAAATGACAGTGTCGAACCTGCACCGTCTATGCAGTTTGAAAGGCTTCCAGTAGGGGTCAGTATTACATCTAGTCAGTCCAGACGTGGCCATTTCATTTTCACTCTTTAAAGGCAGACAGTTTTGGAGGGGCTGTAACAACCTCGCTTTAAAAGTATAAGATCAGAGTGATATCCAAAGCCACCCCCCCCCACAGTAATGCGTGGAGGCATGTAAATACATAGTTTAAAGCAAAAGCACATCCTATCATTGCATTCAGACCAAGTGCAATGATTGGATGAACATTTTATGGTACTTTATTTAAAGATATATATATTTATACAAGTTTACTTAGTGATGATCAAGATGTGAACAGACTTGGTTAAACATGTTTCTGGAAAATTGTCTACCCTGTCTTTAAAATGCATTTTTTCAATGTCCAAATATCTCACACATTCATAACATTTTCACAGCAGCAATAAAAATCAGCATCTGTCACAGCATGAACTCATTTAACAACTTTTAATTGACCATTGATGAGACCAAAATAATCAGCCTAAGAGTTGGTGAATAATATGTTGTTTAGTTCCCATAGCAGCTGTTTTTAAAAATCACATGTTATCAGGACAAAGAAGGAAGCTGTCGTTGTCAAAATTCCTCTCTGTGGGGAAAATGGAAATGAAACAGTTGGGATAAAATGTTAACAGAAGCCTCACAGCTTGCCTGTCTGGCCTTTAATAGCTATCTGAGAATTCTATCAAAAATACAAATTGAAAACTCAGTACATGGTAACAGAAATCTCCTATACATGTTAGTTCTGATGTCTGGAACACAATAAATGCTGTAGACCAAATCGACACAAAGTAATACATGCAAACTTATGCTGTTCAATTATCCCCTGTGTTGAATAAATGGCCGTACCTTATATTCAATCATGTTTTTTTCCAAGGATATGTTTTATATATGAAATTTGGCAGCTTACAAACCAAGAAATAATTGTTTTTCCAAAGAAATAACTTGGACACAGACCAAAAGTCGCAAAACAGTATTTCTCATTTAGTTTATGTAGCATTTGCAACCTGGCATTAAAAAGTTTCATGTTTCTCTCAAACACTTTGTCTAGCAACAGAAAGGTTTTATGTTTATCTTCAGTACAGTTTGTCTGATGTGTCGTCTACTTCCTCAGATATTTTGCTTGTTCTCAGACGTTCTGAGAACAAGATGTGAGTTTAGATTATCCTGAACCCTTAAATTTAACAATCATCTCAGTTTAATTATAAGGTTAGGTTAATAACCAGGGCTTAATCTGTCTTCCTAAAATCTGCCAGTCTGCAAGTCGGTTTTAAGGTTTAAAATCATATAAAATTAACAGGCTAGTTTTTTTATAATCTGTTATACTTTAGGAATGTTCACCAATGTTCTCCTGCAATACGTAACGATAACATGACCTGAGATAAATTATAAAACCCATTTCAACAAGGAAAAAAATGTGAACCTATATGCAGAGCTCTGATAGGGCATTAATTTTACAAGGCTAAAAAAAGATTATTTCTAGGGTCCTATTTTTATAAACAATATTAAACATGTTCAAAGCACTTTATATAAGGAACAGAATGTTAACATGCATGAATTTAGCATCTTTTCTAATCGACATTTAAAACATTCAAGTGGCAACTGTGTCCGCAGCCCTGGTCTCCTGTTTTACATAGCAACAACATGACAACAGGTCAACATTTGGATTAGAATTTAAGGTAAATGAAACCCTATGCTTTTTGAACTAGCATTTTTTCCTTGCAATGTTTGTGACATCCACATCTGCACATTAAAAAGTATATATATTTGTATTTATATAATATATATCATACTCTATTGACAGGTCTGTCTACGATGAGCTAAAGAACAACTGATTTCTGGAAAGAAAAAGTTGACTTTGCAAATGTCTATTTTACAACACGGCGTAAACTAATTTTACATCTTTGGAGGGAAAGTAGCTTTCAAAGACCGGGTCCCTCTTGTCGTTCGAGACTAAATGCTGTGGAAACACTTAAAAAAAGCATTTACAAACAGGCGGCGAAAGAACCAATGACACGCCGCTAATGGTGACATCAGCAGCTCTACAGCACCCCATTGGTCAGGGATTACCACATTTGGCACGTTACAAAACTAAGCACAGATCAGCCAGTGTATAATGACCAGTCTTCATATCAGTACAGTTTGGAAAAGAAATTGTGTCTCTAAAACCGCAGAGTCAATTCTCATCTTTACAGGCCTGAAAAAGTTCTTATTGTTGGTGGTAAACTGTCCAGGCAGTGAGGCTCTGTCATCTATAGTTTAGAAAAAATAAAAATCACATTACAGAAAACATTACACCTTTGAATGATAAACTTTCAGCTGCTTGTCCGTTCTTACCCACAGAAAAGAATGCTGGAGTTGAGTGAGTGTTTTTCTCTCTTTTAAAATACAGGAAAATAAAATGATAAATTAAGCCATAAGGTGGACGTCTCTGCGTAATATACACAACGCATGGTGTATCTACACCTGTAATTTACAACGAGATACTTCAGAACTTCAGAAGTTAAAAAAGGAGATACAAAAACAAGCGAATTAAAAGAAAAAAGATATAAAGGCTAAGAGTGTGAGCTAGCACTCTGTGAGAAGCATGATGTAACAAAAAAGTCATAAAATGTGAAAACTACTTTCTTAGCTTGTGTTGAATATTGTTTTCTTGTGCTTCACGTTAACGTGTCATCTCTGCGCCGCCTCTCCGTTTACATCCCGTTATACTTCCCATTTCTTCCACGGCTTTGAGAATCATCAAAGTTCAAGTGGTCCATTTAATAAAACACATGCCTTAAGCCTTTCGGAAATCCCCTTCCTTAAAATCTATTCTCCTCAAGCTTTCCTAACTGTGATTACCGGACTGGCTGGCAGCCCGCTGTAGTGCTGAGCCAAACTGAAGGTATATGTGTGTGAGTTGTCTGCTAGTGTTCATGCGCATTCCGGGCTGGTCCGTGTGTCTGGAGTTCAGAGGCCAGCCTTCAGCCTGTCTCTACACCCAGGAATCTGGCGAGGCAGGATAGTGGCTCGTCTCGTAGTTGAGTTCACTGTACGGACGGGACGCTGAATAAAAGTCCACATAGTTCCCCGTGGACTTCAGTCCCAGGTGCATGGTGCCATCAGCAACAGGCGGGGGGCATTTATGCCCTTGGTCTTCATAGTACGGTTCCTCAAAGTTGCCTCCCGGGGGTGTCTGGAAGGGAGGATAAGTCTCTGGGAGGTTTCCTGGAGCAGAGACCTGGCAACAACAACAACAGTAAAAAGCTGCTCGGAGATTTGCTACAAATTCTCTCATATTAAATCAAAACAAATTCTCTCATATTAAATCACTGTGTAATTCAGTTAAACGGCAACAAGTCGTGTGAAAGATAATCGACCTACAAAGAATATACTAATAGTTTCAGAAGTTGATACGGTAATTAAAAGTAATTTGCCCTTATCTACCCCTAAAGCAAATAATAATTCTTTGGAAAAATCTTTTAAATCACGCACAGTTTCCTAATAGAGGCTTTACATGGTGCGGGGCAGCCTTATGGGGTCACATGGTGGGGTCACATGACTTGCCAAATGCTTTATGCTTTATCTAAGTAACCCCTTATAATTCAATTTTTGCTTAATGAATCATGACTGACTTTACAATGAAAACTGAAAACTTGTTATTCCAAGACAAGAGCCATATTGTCCAGCACAACTTTAAAACATACAGAACTTTTTTTAAACAATGCAAACTGTGAAAAACTTACCTGGTTATGTTTGATGTCATCTCCAGGAGACATGTAAGCGCCCCGGAACAGCGTAGCCGTTCCGCTGGAAATTTGAGCTGCAAAGAGAGAAGGAATCAGGAAAATTCACGGGGGACTGCAGCTACTTTCACACATTCTGTGGGTTTGTTTGTGGAAGATAAAGAACGAAACATAACACAGATGTTCAAACACGTTTCGGAGTTCAAGACCTCTGCTGAGGCGAGAATCACAATTTCACACAAAGATCCAGGGGTGAAATCTCAGACACCTCTCGAAGATTCCAGCACTCAAACGTAATTCTTTGCCGCTGTTTATGGTTTATTTGTCGATCTGTTTGGAAACCCATGGTTGAGTCTGTCAGTCATCTGACAGCGGTTAACCTCTCAGCGGAAGACTCTAAACCAGCCTTACCAGCCATGGCGTCTTTTCTGGAGGTGTGCTCGCCCTTGTTGCCATGGTAACCGGAATTGGTCCCAGTCGAATCGTAGTCTGTCTTCCTCTCCTTCAAGCTCATCATTTCCCGAGGGGAGGTGGGGGCACTTGCTAAAAAACATGAGGAGGCAGTGGATGAGTACGTCTGTCAGTCTGTTTGCCCTGGCGAAAGCCCGCCACTCGTTCTTGACACGTTTTAAAGTACAATGAGTATTCCAGAGATCCCATGAGATCCCATTCCATCAAGAGATTTTTAATTTTACATAAAAAACCTCACAGTGTAATGAGGCAATTTTTCTGCTGCTTTTTGAGGCAAACAAGCCAGGTTTAACAGGATTGGTTAGACAATTGATTGGTTTTGATCTGGGCTTTGTTCACATTCTTTCAGCAATAATTTCTTTAATATGAATATAATGTGTACAAATACATAAATGACATATAAGTAACTATAAAATCAACATATAAATCAATTCATTTGAAAAGTAGCCAAAATAAATGATGAGGGGATGGTATAACTACGTAAAAAGCATAATTGTATTTCTTAAAATAAAAAATCATTTTAGAATCACTCCATAATATCTTCAGTTATGCATGAAACTTATTTTAGAAAAACGCTGTTCATTCTACAACAAATTACACGAAGCCCATTATTTTGTAATTATTTGGATCATTATATAATCAGGCTCTTCCTGTTTACAGTTTCTATCTGCACATTAGCACAAAACTCAAATTTGTCAGCTGGTACAGCTGGCATCTTTACATCGGTTCACTGAGATTTACAATAAAAATGTGTTTATTTTGAGGAATTATGGGAATTATTTATTTATGCTGCAAAACAAAATCATGATGTCATCCTTAAAAAAATCCTGTATTCATAAAAAGTCAAAAATCTGCTTTAGTTTTAAGCTAAAAATAATATTCTGAGCGTTTGGAAGAAAAGACTGATCTCAGATCTCGACAAAAGCAGTAACAAACATAAAACAAACGTAAAACAGCTGCTCAACTTAAAACAAACTTTTAATCTATGACACAGCAACAGAACGGGGGGTGCTAGCTTAACAAAGCCTGGCTTAATTAAGCAGAACATACTCTTCTGAGGAACTGTGTAATCAGGATAAGCCTGACACATCGTACCAAACGGCTGCCATAATTTTAAACGATAAATACCAGGATGTACTCCGATCATGACAGCTGTGTTCCCAAACACACCACACTTTTGTTTTAGCCACTTTAATGTACTTTTTTACGGCTCAGGCTAGTATTTAACCTCTGATTCTAAACAAAGATAAAGATATTGATGATAAGGGCAAAGGAAATCTCAGCGGTGTCACCTGCTGTCAGAATGGAGTAACACTTGACGGCTTTTACCTGATCGATTATTGGGCGAGGTCCGAACTGGAGAGATAGATGGAGTGCGAGAGGAGGAATAAGGCCGTTGTCTGTCTCTCTCAATTGTGGATGAAGAGCCAATAAAGTGATATTGAGAATAGCCATCCTGTCATTACAAAGAACTCAGTTAAACAGGAGTTTAAGACATAGCCACATAATGCAAGAAAACAGCATTTAATGTAATGTACTGTGGCAGTAAATTAGATTACATGAACGATTTGTAAATGATTAAATAAGACAAACATTTATTGAAACTCTTTAGCTACAACATCAGAATACAAACATTGTGTGTGTGGGTTAAAAGGTGCTGTCACAGTTTGTTAACCCAGGGTTATTTTTAAACCTGGATAACACACTTTAATCCTGGGTTATCTTGATTCATGCTCCATGCTTAATTACAAAATGTAGTTAAAGTTATTATTTGTACATTGATGCTACATTTAAATGCTGAATCATTTCATGTTTTATATCCCTATGGAAGCGGTTTCCATAAGTAACCCAGGGTTAAATGTGGCGCTAACTCTTTCACAAAAACAAGAAAAAAATTTAACCCAGTTAAGTGTGAGAAGCCATAAAGTTCGTTTGACTGAATGGCTATAAATGTGGGAAGAATGACGTCTTCAGAAATCAGTACCTTCTTATAGAGGCTCCGCAGATCTCTGTACTGCCACATGCTGTTGAGGACTTGAGACGCTGCTTTTACCACCTTTGGTGTGTGTCTGTCAGGAAACACAGGAGAAAATGGATGTAATGCAGTTTGTTTAGGTTTCTGTGTGTCCGTCTCAAATGAGAGTAACCACAGGCATTACAGATTAAACTCTGAATATACATGATTACTCATTCAAAACGGTGCATGAACTGATCATATAAGATGCTTTAGTAGAAATGTGTCAATGTTATTAACGTCTTAAATGACTATATATTGTTATATTAATGCATGTAAATGAAACCAATACCAGTAATCGCCTAGTAAACATAAACACTTTGGACCCCTAGTTCTGCTCATTTGGACCAGAACAGAAGGTTATGAAGATACACACTTGTCTCCTTTGCTGCGAGCGATGCCGATGAGCTTCTCAATGCCTCCAGCATCTCGCAGGGCTTTGGTGTTCTCCATGTTTTTGGTGATGACCTCGTGCAGAGCGCAGCAGATAGCGGTGATGGTGTCATCAGACATGCTTTTGCTGGTGCCGCCGGTACCGGTGCTGTTGTTATTATTGCCCCCTGGCAGGCGATGCACTAGGTCCCTCATGGCATACTTGCCTTCAGGTTTTGGTGTTGGAATCAATGGAAGACCAATCAGGGAAGAGTATTTGTTAGCATTTGTAACAGTATTTGTGGTCAAAAACATCACTGAGGAAAAGTATATACAGTTGTTTATAAGTTTAAAAAGACCTTAGAGTTTTAAATTGATTAATGCAAACGTCATTTAAGTAACATTAATGCAACGTTAATATAAAATGTGTAAATTAACTTTTTAATGCTAACACCTAAAGACTGAGGCATAAAATTATTTAGATTTTAAATACACTTTCAATTCTGCATTCTCAGCGGTTGTCTTATCTCATCATTAAAATGCATTGCTTTAGGTCAAAGCTTGTATATAAAGCCTTTGGTCACTAAGAAGGCATCTTTTCATCTTTTTACAAGTACCAGTAACTATAATTGCAGGCAATTACATTTAATATTAAAATGCATTTGACTGGATGTTTAAATAAAATGCAAGTACAATTCACAGGAGCATAATTTGACTCAGCACAGTAAGACAGCCATTTAACCAATTACATTTAAAATGTTAAGAAATCTGCTGGAATACAAAGTATATTTTCCATTAAGTTCAAGCAGCATTCAAGTTTAATGGTACTCAAGTAAAGTACAAACTTGATAATCCTTAAACACTGTAATGAGGTCTTGATAACATTTGAAATCACAGTAAGATGTGAGATGTTTTGCAGTAGAGTCTGAAGTGAACATCTGACATTTGATTGGAGGGACTGAGATTTTGTTGTGGGCTTTCAGAGCTAAACCTCAGGGCTGCTACATCCTCAGCGATGGAAATGCCAAACCCTCTGATACATCCACATCATTACACAGCATCTCGCTTACACTTAAACATGCCCAAGAAATGCTTAATCCCACAGGGAGCTGATTCTGTCCAGGACAATCCAGCCTGGAAAAATTCTTTTGATCGGTGTGCATTGAAATCACATGGAAGTATCTCATGAGCACTTGCAGGTTTGTCTGTTTTGTTATTGAGTTCATTAAATGATGAAGGACGTTTTTACGGCTCCATCCGTAATGAACAGAATTCCAGGGTGGAACCTCAACGTTTGTATAATTTTACAGTTTCTCTTGCTCCACACGCCTCAAAAGATTTACAAGTCTTCAGACTCACCCAGGTCCGAGACCAGACTGAAAGAATAAGAGCGGTTGCCATGGAGACACAGGGGCCCAAATTTTTAAAAATCAATAAATAAAGATCAATAACAAGCAGCCTTTCAAACAAAGCCACCCCGCCTCACTTAGGAATACAACAGGTAACTAGAAAAGCTACACAAATGCCCTGCTACACGATACACACCTGCACAACCACACACACAAACAAAACAAGTTTTGAAAGGTCTCTGCCTCACAAGTAATTGAAGCGCACACATACCTCTGCGACATTTGGCTCCGCTAAAGTCAAAGAGAAACTGTTAGCTTGAAACAAACACACCTTGATGTCCCAAAACGTACCTATGAGTTCCTTGTTCCTGACATCGAGAGCCATGTTCCTTAGAGCGGTGGCCACAGCACACACCACTCGATCGTTGTCTATTCTCAGCAGCTCCACCAGTATGGGCAAACCTTTCTCCTTCCTCACTGCTGCTCGAATGTACACCGACCACTGCAGGTAACAGACCCAAACAGAGGTTAACAAAGGGTTATCTGAGGATGATGCTGTTTCATAGCTGAGGAGATCTCAGCTACGTCTCATTTAGGTACCAACATGTCTCAGATGTTTCTCCTACTATACCTTAGTTTTGGAATAACTGATTAAGAATTGATTTTGTTTACAACTTTAAGCTTGACTGCACACAGTTTGTGATTATGTTGTGTTTTTTCTGAAGCTCCAAAGGATGCACATAAACTGTCTGGGTCTTCTCAGGAGAAACATCTGAGATCTAAGCAGGAGAAGCTCCATTTGTTCTCATTGTTATCCAGAATAAACAACTGAGGAAAAAAAGACCTGATAGAAAGAAATTGTGATTTAGGTTTTTACATGTTGATTGACAAATTATCAACACCACATTAACAAAACAAATATGTCCTTTAAAGTAATGTTTGCTTCCCTTTTCAGACATTGAGGGTAATGAAAAAATTCTGAAGTGCTAAATTGGTACATTTTACAATAAACACGAGTCATTCTCTTCACTTTCATGTTTTGCATGAGAACTGTGAATCAAAGGAAAACAGAAACTCTGTTCTTAGGTGTTTCCACGTAAAAACACGATGTTGCAACTTTCAGCAATTTCACACAGTTTGTTTACTCCCAATAGAGACTTTAACTTACAAATCACATCTTGACGTTTGCCAAACAAATGTTTGCTGTTTGTATATCAAGAATTCCATTTCTTTAGGACCAAAGCTAACAGAACATCTATTGGTCTGTATTTGTGTCAATAATGATGATGTCAGGTGTCAAAGCCGTTCTGATTGGTTCACGGCTTTTAAGGTGCAGGGCTACTCACGGGTTTTAAGGTGGGGCCTACCTTCCAGCTACCCGCTGCCAGGTTCTGTAGAGCCCCAGCCGCCCCCTCCAGGGTGTCCGGGTTCGAGCACTCAGACAGCAGAGTGAGGTACGGTTTCACTATGGATGGGTGCCACAGCATCTGCAGACCCTTGGGAGGATCGCTGGAGTCTGGAAAAGGTCCAACTCCATCCCACTGAAAGCAGAGAACAAGCATGTCCTGTTACACAAAGGGCAAAATTATCCCCAAGTGTTGCTATTGTGGAAGATGCCAAACAAATGCTGTTTTATTTTTGGCACTTTCATTTATAAATCGTTAAAAGAAGCCAGGAAACAAAAATGGAGAAGATTCGTGAACAACACACTCAATGTCTTGCCAGATTTGAACTTACATCACTATCATAAGCACCACAGCAACACCTTAACCACTAAACCATGGCACCAACCATGGTAGCTTTAATTCTATACATCATATACCCTCATATACAATTATTGGCTGGTGGTACCACTGTGCACATTTAGTTAGTGCCAATATATGAGAAGCAATGATGAAACTATTTTACCTTCTGCAGTTGAAGCAGTTGTTTACGGTACAAACTGAATAGAGAGCGCAAACTCAAGCATCATACAGCCATATGCGCATTTGCATCTTTGTTAAAGAACCGATGCCTTCCAGACAATTTAGTCATTTAAAAGCCACAACGTGGAGCAATGCCACCTTTTACCTCTCCATTCATCCCATGCAAATGCTAAACAAACACCCCCGATGCCCAGATCTTCATCTGTTTTCAGAAACTAAATGAAATCAGCCTGGAAAATACGTAATTATCCACTGAAGTAGGGCGAGCGTCGACGCAGGCGGCCCGTATGCGAGTGATGCTAATTGCCGGCAGCTGCAGGGATAAAAACGATCGGCCCACCTGATCGTGGCTCTTCTTTTTCTTTTTCTTCTTGCCCCAGCAGCCGGAGCTCTCAGCATCTTTGCTGCTGGCATCGGTGCACAGAACCCCGTCCAGTTCCTCCGTTCCCAGCTGCTGATTCTGAGACGTCTCAGCGGCTAACCTGTATGACAGGTTCCGTAGGATACACACGCAGTTCTCGATGGTCTGGAGGGAAGCGCATTCAATGCACGATTTAATGCACAATAATGCAGATTATAAAAGAGCCATTTTAGGTGGAAATGCTGTAGATGACATTCATCTAAAGTTTAATTTACTTGACACAGTCCCTACCGAGTGCCCTACGTAGTCAGCTCCCATCTAAGACAGAATGCATCAGAAACATTTATTAACATAACATTAACTATTATTTAAACACTATCACATTTAAATCACAACCACACAAAACTGTGTTTTATTAATGTCCGTGTTAATAAAATGAAATGCACTTTTTTCCACCATCCTCCACTTCTAAGATTTAACCACCCGAGTTTAAAACAAGACATCTAGGAAGGCAGGATAATTAAGTCCTACCTTTTGTTATAGCCTCTGCATCAGAATGCATTTGTGCTGCATTAAAACACCTCTGTGCTGCTCACTACAATTTGTAAGGTAAATATGTAAATGTCTTTTGATAGACAATCTATTGTCTTAGTAAAGCCTGTGTATTATTATACTGTGAACTCTTAATAGTCTCCTGTTATTATTCCTCTGGATGGAAGAACTAATCCTATTGCGAGGAACACTGAGGCAGGAAAAACAAAGAGGAAGACTTTGATCTTATAAATGCATTTGGAGGGATTAAACTGTTACAGTCTTTTTTCCTCACTCAAACTGATTCACTCATGCCGGTACTGTAATAGAGATCCCTCTAAAATCAAACACTGACTCAATATAAGTGTGTCACTGGGTGACTTAATCTGTGTAATTATCATAAACCTGTTTTAAAACCAACCAATGCTAAAAGGAGTTACTATGTTCAACATTGTTGGTGTTAAAACAATTGATAAAAGAGTGACAAAAAACAAACTGTCTTCTGAAATTGAAAACTGAAATTGTTTAATGTCTATCAAAAACATCTAAAGAACTTGGTATGGGTGGACAAAGCTAGTCTGTTTCTTGCACAGGTTAGTTAAGGTGGTTATATAGACCTGTTAACCACTGTAGTGATGATGAGCGATAACTGAATATTAAAATACAAGCAAACATCACCATAATTTAGATGAGCTTTTATTTTAACCGTACAGTTTCCTAAACACTTCATTTGACAATTTAACAAGTATGAATGTATTAAGATGTTTTAAAGCTAGGTAACAGTGCATTTTTTGGTTTTACTTGGCTATTAAATCTACTCACCAGGTGAACTCAGCTAGTCTAGGCTGTTTGTTTCCTCAGTAGTGGCTTTTTAAAAGCATTTTTTTTGGCGTTGTACCATACAGTCGAGTGCAGCACTGTTGTGCTCCATTAAAACCGGCGGAAAACTACACATCCATCTACACCTGCCAGAATTCTCTGTGGTTCTGCACTGAATACACACCTTGCTGTCGATCTCGCTGGTGCCCACGGCCGTCTGAATGACATACAACAGAGCATCAGTCAGGCTCTCACACTCCCTCATTCTGCGCCGAGCCTCTTCTCCTGCTGAGCTCACGTTCCTGAGGGGAACACGGTCACACACACGGCAAACAACGTCACGCATGCGTTCTCCACACATCTGCCATTGACTTCACTTTGGCAGTTCTAAGCTGCGAGTCAATAGAAAATCAACTGACAGGCAGATGGTCTGCAGCATCAATTAACTCTTTATGGATTCAAAATAGGCACAATGTGGAGTAACTTTCGTTTTTTTCCAAAGCTTGGCAGCTTTTATTGGCCACATGGACCAAGATACACAACTGATAGTCAAAGTCAAGGGTTTAAATTTCTCACATGTGCACAAGTCAGTGTGGCTCAGTGTGTCTATATACTGAATTAGGGCAAAAAAAA